>JAMLFT010001903.1:0-28114 GCA_026544285.1 Pachyrhizus erosus | reverse complement strand
TTTACCTACTAAAATAATATTAATTTATAAAAATATATTTATATATTTTTTAATTAATTATAAATCTAAAATTAATTTTATATATCATTAAATTGAATAGACCATAAAAATATAATAATTTATAACATAAATTTAATTCATTATAATAAAATAAATAAATAATAAAAATATAACAATTAACTTCTAAGAACAAATATAAATATAATTACAAAATAAATAGTTACATACTCGTTCTAACTGAAAAAAAATTAAATAATACTTATACTGTTGACAATAATGTATAATAGTGATGTTATTAGAATTTATTATTTTATTTTAGTCCATGCTAATATAATTTATATTTTTTAATTTTTTATTAATTAGTCTAACAATTATTTTTAACTTAAGAATTAAAAAATATAAATTATTATAAAAAAATTATATATAACTATTTTATTAAATTTTTCAATAATGATACATGACAAGTTAATATATTATTAACATATTATATTATCAATTAACACTACTATTTAAAAAAAGTAAAAAAAATATATAAAAATTAAAATTAAAACAAAAAAGAAAATAAATTAATTATCACTCTCAATTTTATTTTTTAAATTACACATAATATATCTCTTTTTTAAATTTATACCAATCTTTTTTATAAAATAATATCAACGTAAAATATATAAGAAATGTCATTGTAATTTTTTTAATCATTAAGAAAGAATTACTATAAAATATAAAAAAAATATATAATATTTTTAAATATTAAGAAGAATTAATATAAAAATAAAAAATAAAAAATAATATTAAATATTATTCATATAAAATATAAAAAATTTCACTCTAATTTAGTCAAATAAAAGTATTTAAAATAGTAAAAAAAATACTACTATCTTATAGGATCCAAATGATTATTTAATTCATTATAATATCATTACATTTATTATAATACGCCTGCTTACGAAAAAAGCTGCTCAAATATGCGGAAAAATCGTAAAACCGGAGGGAGATGGAACAATGCTTGACCTGAGTGCCGAGATTAAAGACATGATGATATAAAACCCAATACCATTTTAGAAAACAATACAAAATAAAGGTATCTGCAAAACGTGTCATTTTTGCAATCTTAACATAACTACATGCATCGTCACAAAGTCTAAAACCACATTATATTGCACAACTTCCATAAGATGCACACCCAATAGTTACATACATAGATAGTTACATTATAAATCACTAACATTATGAAAATGACTACATCTAGAAGAGTTTGATTAAAATGTTAACCCTCTTAAAGTGATGAACTTTTCTTGTATCTCAGTTAAACGCCGGACATTGTTGGCTTTCTTCAGCTCCCATTTTGACTTTTGGGATAATCCATGTTGAATATCATGACCAAGGATTGAAATTGAGTTGGCAACATCTGTTAGCTCAGAAGTTAGCTCATCTTTACTCTTCTGAATGGTTTTAAGGGCAGTAGATATCCGGTTCCGTTTTGATTGAAGTTGCTGAATTTGATCATCAATTTCTTTAATAGTTAGAGCACTTATGTCCATTTCAGCCTCTTTCTGAGCTAGTTTGTCCTTCAATTCGTTGTACTCTTTTTTGAGACTAGGAACTTGAAGTTTTTTTTCCTCTAGATCAGCTAAATATTTGTCTACCTCTTCAATGTTTTCCTTAGCCTCCAGGAAAGCCTCACCGGCTAACGGAACTTGTTCCACCAACTTCAACTTAAAGAGTTGATCAACACTGAGACTAGGATCTTCACGAATTTGTGATGCAAGTTTTGCAACTTCTCCAACATCATCACGAGAGACCAAAGAAGGGAAGTCTACAGCAAGAAGGGAAGAAAGCTTCTTCTTGAAGCACTCCATCGTTTCATTATCCAAAATGGTAACAGGAGTCAGATCCAATGGTGTAGTCTCAGTATGAGGCACAACAAGCATGTCCTCCAAGGTATCAAGGTAGTCATCAAAATTTGCAACTTCATCAGGTGTTAAATGGGGACGAACCTGAACTAGTGCTAAAGATTTCTGAATTGGGTGACTGAGTCTTCGCGTTTTCCTTTTTAACTTTTTTCTCTGGGTGCCAATCTCATCTGTCACATCTTCTTCAGTCTCCGGTAATTGTATAGCTAATAGTCTGGAAGATTTCTGAGTTGAGTGACTGAAGCTTCGTGTTTGCCGTTTTGACTTCCTTCTCTGAGTGTCAATCTCATCTGTGGCATCTTCTCCAGTCTCCGGTGATTGTATAGCTAGAAGGTCATATACATCAGACAATAAGAAATATACATAAAACTAAGGGACAAAAAAAGTTGCAAGGATATGAGTTAGAAGTCAAGTTACTCCCTAGCAGATAAGAGGATCCCAACTTATTTCACAAACTATCGGACCCAAAATATTCTTGATTTGCTCCTTTCTAGGACTCGGATATTCATCT
Source organism: Pachyrhizus erosus (assembly GCA_026544285.1). NCBI lineage: Eukaryota > Viridiplantae > Streptophyta > Magnoliopsida > Fabales > Fabaceae > Pachyrhizus > Pachyrhizus erosus. The sequence continues at coordinate 25,690 of JAMLFT010001903.1, read as the reverse complement.
CATCACCATCATTTTCCAAATTATTCAGAAAGACAACTGACCCACCACACATAAAAAAATACAGAGGCAATATACAAAATATAAGTCATCACTAGCATCCTATTACTCACCCTCATACAAGGAGAACTATTAAGTCACAAACCATCACAGTAAATGTTGAACAATGTGGCGGCTCACGACAATCATGGAGGAAAAGCATCAATAATGACTAGGTAAACAGATACTAATAGAAGGACTTTTATGCAGGAAAAATAATTGAAAGACTTAAAATACAACAAATCAAGACAATAGCAAAATGCAAACAGTTAAAAAAAACTGGGCAAACATGAATTAGAAAATAGAAACAGTGTGAAAAAGAAAATTGTGAAACTGTTCTGGGCTAACCTTTAGTACGAGTTTCCTCAGTTGAGGGAATCAGCCAGCTAAATAAAGCAAAGAACGCTTCAATTTTCATGTCAGGAAAATTTGATTTAAGATATCTCCTAATATCAGCCTTGCTTTGAAAGGTGTCTGTCTTGTGAGAAGACTTCTGAAGAGATGTTGGAAGAGTAAGGAATCTATCAGTATAATATCCAGAACTGTTTGTCCTTTTCGCCACTTTCCAGCCCCATACATCACCAGGATTAGGCCACCCTTCAGGTGCATATGGCAAACCTTCACCAGAAGAAAATGGTGACACTGGTTGACCATCGGAGATTTTCTCCTTTGTCACATCCTTACAAGCACTGCTGTCAATTGGAGCGTCATCCTTCATGGATTCCCTTTCATCCTCACAACTGCAATAACAGAAGACAATGTCAACTGCTGAAGAGTCCATACAAACACACAAGTGTTTGCTATATATTAGTCACTGTCGTTGTGCAAATGTAAGCCAACTAATGTAAAGATATTCATAAAATACTAAGTACACAGAGGTAAAACTGTTACTGACTTCATTCACCACTTACTTAGGAATTGAGCTAAATATGTAAATATCATGACCATGGCCCAACAATAGTGCTTATCATAAACTCTCTGAGATTTAACATTTGTGTTATTAATGCCGCATGAGTTAAACAACAAAAGTGAAAGAATAGCTTTTCAAACTCCAATAGGGCAAATTTTGAAAGCTTACAATGCTAAAGATTTATGGTGAAAAAGGTATCATTAGCTTTCAATAAATACTCGGTCACCACATATTGGTTATCTTTCTTGCTGATGTTGTGCAGCATCATGCTCCAAGAATTAAAGACGTAAACCGAAAATCTATTATGTTAAAAAATAAGCTCTTTTTAAACAACAAAAGCCTTATCACACAACATGACGCCATTCAACAAGGTACAAGACCAAAAACATTCAGAGAACATCAAAAACCACTATCCCAGTTTTTTTTTTTTTTTTTCTAAAAAAATGTTGTTTAAAATAAGTTAATCCAAATAAGCATGGCCTAAAAAACAAGACTATTTTAAAAAATCAAAATTCTTAAATAAAAGCACCAAAATTTTCAAACATGACGGTAACCTTTACATCTACTAAACAGGTAAGACCTTCATTGAATCTCCACGAACTACAAAGAAATTGACATGAACAACCCAAATACGTTCAAATCTCAAAAACCGACTAGGAAAACAACAAATAATCGGGGCCTCGCTGGTCTTCGCAGAAAGCTACATTAATTTAGTAGTCTAAATAATCTTAGTCTAAGCTTGCACATAAGGTCTAACTCAACCGAATCCAAGACAAAAAGAGCGTGCAACCCAAAGAGAAAAGTTTGTATTTTTTGAAAACCAAGAGGGAAAAATGGTAAATTAGCGAAGTGGGGAGCGAAAAAGAGAAATGAAGAGTGAAAGGGGCGAAAAGTTGACCTGATGGGAGGGTCTGGGAGATCCATGGATGGAAGAGGAAAGAAGGAGTGTATTGAGAGAATTGCACGGAAATTAGGGGAATCAGAGGAAACACAGTGGAAAATGAAAAGGAGCAGTTCCGGCAAGGTAGGATGGCGGAGGCGAATTGGGAGAAGGAGACGCAGTGTTTGGAGAGATTTGGGAGAGAACTGTTACTAACAAATACTGAGAAAAAATTCATCGGAAAGCTCAGTGGAAGGATTTAGTTTAGACTCACGTGTTACTAATATTTTTCTTTTTTCTTGGTATAAGTGTTATCATCCGTTGCTTCTATTTAGATTAAGGGCTTAGATTTATTTTGATCCTAGTCGTTAGATCTTACTCTTATCTGACATGATCATCACACACTCACATTTATTATCTGGTTGGTTGTGATTATAGAAAGGAAAATAAATAGAATGAAATGAAAAAAATAAAGTAAAAATAAAAATTATTTAATTGGGATGAAATATGATGACGGAAAATTATTTAGTAAATACGAAAATTTGATATTGAATAAAATTGTTTATTTGTATTATTATAATTAATACTTATTATTAATTATTTTTATTATTATTTCAATTACTAATTCATTAATATTATATTATTATTATTATTCATAATTTTTTTGTTATTGTTTATATTAATAATTTATTATTATTATTTTATTCATGTTATATATATAATCAACACTTAAATAATCTTTTAGTTTCTAGAATGTTTTTTATTTTAAATTTTAAAAAAAATTATTTTAATTATTTAAAGTTTTAAAAATTTTGATTTTAATCTCTACTTTCAAATAATAATATAAACTAATAACCTAATAATAATTTTGACAATTCAATGATTTATTATGTTTTAGAAAGTATGAGAGAATAATTAGATATAATTTTTTTTTAGTAAATTATGTTTTTAAATTTATATTTATTTAAAATAGTTAATGATGTTAAACTAGTTAATGATAAATTTAAAATATAATTTGACAAAAAAATTATATATTAATGTTCTATCAAATTTGATATGATAAGTCAATGAATTGTGAACATCATTATTATGTCATCATTTAACAACGTTTCTTAAAAATAGAGATTAAAAGAAAATAAATATTTAAAAATTAAAATAAAAAATAATTTAAATAACTAAAATAAAAATCTCTTTATTTTTCAAGACCAAAATATTATTTAAGTCTATAATCAACTATGTTAAAATATAATTAATTATATTTTTTATGTATGATCTTTATATGCTTGCTATCTTTAGATTTCTTTTATACTTTGTTGTGTGTTGATTTGTGGATAGTTGTATCCTTGAAAAATTATAGTTTATGTTTGATGTTGTTACACTTATCACTATATGATGTTTGATAGACTTATAGATAGTTGTATTCGTGTAATTGTTGAATAATAAATCTCATTTAATAAATGATATTTAAAATTCTAAATATTTACACCTAGGTCTCTTTTGCAAATAGATAAAGTTTTTCCTAACTTTTGAAAAATATTTTTGAAGAAATAATATAATATCAAAGAAAGGGTTTTATAAAGGATATCCCTTAGTAGCAAAGGGTAAAACCTTTCTTGATATCAATCATGCTCAACTTGACATACTATAGTGTGTAAAAGGTTAAGATCTCCTAAGTCACCAAGACAATATGAGATTACAAAAGGTTTATGAAAATAGTTTTAAAAGGAATTTAAAAAAGAAAGTCATATTTACAAGAAAAAGTTATGCTTCCAAGAGAGAGAAAAAAGGATGCAACTTTGGAAGAGTTGTGAAAGACAAATCTAAAAATTCCCCTTGTATCATAGTAGAGAGGTTGTCATCTTTTTTATGTAAAGAGAACAACAACTTCCTTCAATAAGGATGAGATCATTCAACAAGGAAGGACAAACTCATTATTTGGTAAGGGGAAAATATTTTATATGAAAACCTTCAAATATGGGAGATAGTTTGACTATTTTTTATCAATGGTAATTAAAGAGGTAATAGTGAAAAGGACACCTCTCTTAGTCATAGTTCAACTAAGTGAAAAAAACAACGAGCAAAATTATATCTAATAAAAAGATAACATGAACCATACATATTTGAAGCAAAATAAAGTATAAACACTGTGTATGTATATAGAATGTATGACAAGTTTTGAGAATAGTCGTTAATGTAAGATATACATATTCATTAGATAATAGCATGTGCATGATGTAAGCTACCTAAAGGGATATGCAAAATGTTATGTCTCATAGAGAGGTGAATGAACCCCTAGTTGGGCAAGACAAAAGAAGGAAAGGTTAATCATGTTTTCATTCAACGTGATAGGAAAAGCTAATCATGTATTTCATTCAATGTGATAGGGAAGTAAAACCTTAATAAGATATCAAAGGTTAAAAAATGACGTTTAGGTGCCTTATTGCATTAATGACCTTAGATTTGGCCAAGACAGTCAATTATAGATGCCTAAGTAAATGTTAAGGTACAATCCAATGAGATAGTAAAGTGAGAGTTAGGAAAAAGAATCTTTAGAATTAAGAGTCAATCTAAATTTCTTAAAGCACTTAGTGAGTTATTATCTTTCATTCCTTTAAGTTTCATATTATATAGGTTAAGCATATGAACGCCTTTAAGAAAAGAACTTAAAGTTACTTGCATGAAGAACGATGTTTATTATTTTGTACCTCCCAATGTATAGAAGCTAATTTATGTTTATGTGCCTTCAGTATGTTATGTACAACATCTAAGTGTCAAGACATTTATGTTGTATTCATTTATTTAATGTATGTTTTAAGTTTTAGTTTATTCTTAATAATTTTTTATATTCTTATATTTGAAGTTTTTATAATTTAGAAATATAAGTAAGCAAAGATAATATCCTTTAAGATATTACAAAAATTCCCAAAAATTTTGAAGATTGATATATTAACCAATAAAAAATTATTTTTTCTTAAATCTAATATATAATATCATTAAAAATAAGCTAAAATATATTTTTAATGATTTATCTTTTAAAATAAAATCTTATTTAGTCCTATATATTTTTAAAATTTTATTTTGATCTTTTATGTTTTAAAGTTAAGTCAATATGATATTTTCATTAGTTCTAAAGTAAAGTTGTCAATTAAAAAAGATAGAGACAGTTAAAAAAAAATCATAATTTTAATAATTTTTAATTAAATTTTTAAAAATAATTAGTTTTAACATATGAAAAATTTTTATTGCTAAAATAATAATTTTAATTTATATAAAAAATGTCATGGCCCCAAATCTTGATCTCTAATTCATTGTCTCAATCAAATTCTCCTCTCAAAGAATCAAATCCCTATCTCCAACCCCATCATACCTTTTCTTAAACCATTAAATTAACAACATAACAAAACACCATTCCCTTCAATTGAACAAATGAAGGAAAATAATTCAAATTGATTTTCACAATGAGAAGAGGAACTTCAATCCTCATAGGAACTTATACCCCTATCACACAACGTAATCACGCGTCAATCTAGCCATGACCTTCGAAATTCAAAATTCGCACATTACCACCAACCCCAACGTCACACAATAACAATACCCACCACCAACTCCTAAACCCACCACCCACCTTTGTTGAGTTTATTGGCTCCAATGAACTTGACTTTGGCATCACTAGCGAGAAGCTCACTTTGAACCATCAACAACCCCACTCATTTGTAACTCACAACTCCATAAGTTCTTCATTGATGTTGTTGTGCACCTTGACATAAAAAAACATTTCTTCAAGATTATCCAAGCAAAGAAACACATGTAGTGTCTACTGCTTTTGCTTGATATTATTAAGGTGTCTTTCCCCAACAACATTGAAACTTGCAACCGAGAGATGACATCTCTTCATGTTAAAATGCTAAGGAAGTTGGTGTATGAGGTTGTAAGATTGATAGGTAGGTGAAAATTATAGGAGCAAGCAAGGTGAGATTTTGTTGTAGGTGAAGGAACTTTGGGAGAGAAGTTGGTGTTTTTGTTTGTGAATAAGAGAAACAATCGTGAGTTTTAAGATTTAATTAAGAAGAGGAAGGAGTAAAGTGTGATAAAAAAAGATGAAGATTAAAGAAAAATGACTCATGACTGTGATTAAAACCATAAACAACATCTTCAATATCTAAAACTAAAATATTGATAGTTAAATTAATTATAATGTTAAACTAATTAATTTAAACATGGTAACAAATTTTAATCTCTATAATATTAAAATTAATTATTTTAAAATTTAAAATACTAATATTTTTAATGTTAAATTAATTTACTTTACAAATTTAAAAGACTAAAATAATATTTTGAAAAGATACAAGAGAAAATCAAATTTGACTAAAACTATAAAATAACAAAAATGTATTTTAGTCTTGAAAATAACAGTTAAGAACCTATAGATGGTTTGTCCATAAGAGATACTCTGATTATTTTCGAATAAAAGTTCTTAATTGAGTTAATGAAAGAATGAAAAGAGTGTCTAAAAAGAAAGAAAAGAAGCAGTGGGAAAACCACAGTTGAAGCAAAGAGATCTCTTGCTGCAAACCAAGTGAACCCAACAACCATCTGATCTCATCAAACCACACCACTCACAACCCTTCACACCTAAAAATGCAAAATCCAACTTCACCACCACAACCACCACCCTCACACCAATGGCCTTCACTTCCATTTCCCTCTACCTTCTTCAACTTAAGAGATCCAAAGCCCAAACCCACCCTCCTCCTCTACACCTTCCTTTTCATCTCCCTCCTCTCCCTCACTATCATCCTCTCTCTCTCCCTCTCCCCCTCCACCCCTCCCCACTCCGGACCCGACCCGTTCCTCTACCCGACCCAAACCCAACGCCTCGTCTTCGACAACCACAAATCCACCCCCTCCCCTCCCTCCATCGCCTACCTCATTTCCGGGTCCCATGGCGACTCGGGTCGGATCCTCCGCTTATTGCACGCAACCTACCACCCTCTCAACCACTACCTCCTCCACCTCGACCCCTCTGCCCCCCACGCGGATCGCGAGCGCGTCGCCCTCACCGTCCAAGCCAATCCCATCTTCAAAGCCGCGCTGAACGTGCACGTCGTGGGGAAACCCGATTTTGCCTATGACAAGGGGTCCTCCCCCGTTTCGTTGCGCCTCCACGCTGCTTCCATTTTGCTCCGCTTGTCGCTGCAGTGGGACTGGTTTGTTAGCCTCAGTGCCGATGCGTACCCTCTTGTTACACAAGATGGTATGCATAATGCATCGTGCATCATGCATCATGCATGCTATGGTTCTGAATGAATTTAAGTTTTTGGTTTGAGGAGTGAAATGCATGCCATTTGATCCCTGAAGTAGTTTTGAAAGATCAAATGTGGATAGATTTGGTTAGGGAATAAACTGATGTTGAAATAAAAGGACTATGTTTGATCGATTTTTTTATCTTTTAGTGATGAAAGTGGTACTTTTCAGCTTTTGGACTAATGTGACTTAACATTAAATATTTGGGTAAATAGTATATGTACTCATAGTGTAATTCAATCACAAACTGCTATCTTTGCAAGGATTTTTGATTGGTTGATGGTATAATGACAGGCATAGAAATTAAACTAGAAATCATTTTAGGTACTAAAATGATGTTTTGATATCTTTATGTTATATGAATTTTAGGTACTGAAAGATTTGATGTTAGTAGTAGTCTTTGAAAGATGGAAATCAGAGAATTTATGATTTGATCTCTGAAAGATGAAAATGTGGATCGATGTAGTCATTTTTAGGGTCTAAATTGACAAGGAAATAAAGGACTATAGTGATATACATCTTCATTTTTCAGGGATGAAAATTGTAAGAAAATGGTAATTTTTGTCTTTCAAGTGCTGAAATGATGTTTTGCTCTCTTTATGTGATATGAATTTGTTGCTTATAATCATGTGTTTTGGTGTTTTGATGATGAATCTTTTGTGGGTGTGTCAGATCTTCTCCACATATTGTCATTTCTGCCTAAGGATATGAACTTTGTGAATCATTCAAGTTATATTGGATGGAAAGAGTAAGTTAGTGTTCTTGTGCTTAGTTGTTGTTATTATTATTTGTTTTGCATAGGGGATTATAATATGGACTGTAAGGATGGTACTTGTTTTCCATGTGTTTTGATGCTGTAGAGCGAGGAAGTTGAAACCTATCATTGTTGATCCTGGTCTGTATCTCTCTGAAGGAACTGAAATGTTTTATGCTACTCAGAAGAGAGAACTCCCTAGTGCTTACCGTGTGTTTACAGGTATGGATGGCTTTTATTGTACTGTATCTGAGTCTATATTTTTGGCTTTTCATTTTGTTTAGTTAGAGAGTGTCACCAACTGCAAGAGTGGAGAATAAGTGTATTGGAGATGATAAATCCGTGATGGATGATTGACATTCATTGAAAAGAAAAACATAAGATCAAATGCTTTTGGGATAAAATTGGAATAGCATATGTTGAGGAGAAGATGAGACAATTGTCTAAGGTGTGTTGGATGTGTGTGAGTAAAAGACCAGCAAAGCATCTAACTAGAAAATTGATCCAATGGAAGATAACCCAATTAAATTTGGCAGAGGAAGATAGAAGAAAATGCTAGGAGAAATCAATATAAAAATGATCTTGCTCTAAATGGATTTATTAATAAAATTGCTTTAATAATGCCCAATGATATCAATATGAAGCTGAATGTGATATGTAGGCTAGATCTGGTTACGCAGCTCTTTTCAAGATTCTGAAAGTAATGGAGATAAGACAGCAGTTGAATAAACTAATAAACTAATAAGTGCCAATCAAGAATGATAGAAGTTTGGTTGTTAGTTGTTACTAATTCTAAAGACTGTTGAGGCTGCAATCTTCGTGAGTGGCAGCATCTGTATCTTTCTCAAGATAGAAGTTTTTCTATTTTAGTTGCTTTTTAGCATGTGTTGAGGTCACAATCTTCACGAATTGCAGCATGATTGTTTTTCTCAACACAACCACAACCTATGATAAAATGGGGATTGCAATTTCAGTGAGGTGTAAAATGGAACATAGAAGTTTGTCTGGCAGACTGAAAAAGTTGACTTTTATTTTGGAATGCATTTGGAAAGTGAGTTACTGCTCTGTACTGTCAATTGTATTTGTTTGCATGCAAGGAACCTCAAGTCATTATTAGTAACATAACATGAAAGTAGGATATTGTGTTGAAACTTGGACCCAACCAATCTATAGTGTTCAAATTTTGGAGCACGAATGACATCATGGGGATGGGAGCTCATGTTACTAGCCAAACTGAACTATTGGTCTTAATTTGTTTTCGTCCAAACCATACACTTCATTATCCTTCAATTCCTGCCAATACTATAAGTTGTGCATAACATAAATTCAACAACATAGCTCAATTTTAGTACTTTATACATAACTCAAAAAGATTAAAATAGAGAGAGAATCCTTATCTTAGATGTTGAATGCTATGACAACGAGAAAATAGTGTCTTTACTTTTGAGAGATTTTGAGTAGAAAATGGGTGGGTTAGGACTACATCTTACAAGTTCATATCACATACTGCGTAGTCTTTTTCTTTGTATTTGGTGAGAGGCATATATTCCTGTTTTGAAAATCTCACGGTTGTATTAATATATGTAAAATTTATTTAATATATATGCAAGTTGATTTACTTATATACAAAAAGTATTTACTGTTCTGTGTATGGCCACACAGGTAATCCTTTTATTTATAGATAATAAGGATACAAAAATAAGGAAACAAATTAAAAGGTAATAATGGAAAGGATCCCTAAATTGTAGCTATAATTGTTTCCTTATTTACAGAGAATAAATCATATCTGTAACAGCTTAAAACAGTTTGGGTAGGATTAGTGTTTTGGTTTGGCATTTTGAGTTATAAGAGGCTAGAGTAAACTTGAAGCAAGAATCAAGTTGGGTTTTGATTGGGTATTTTAGTGATATCTACCAACAGAATCAGATCTAGGTAGGAGCATAAACTTAACAAAAAGAAAAAGTAGTTATGAAAAAAAGAAAATGAAGCCTAGTATCGCAATTGGGGTCCCTGAGTGATCTTGCCTACAGTTTGATTCTATGACACAGAACGAGGGATTAAACTTTTGGACTATGACTATTATATTGTAATTTTTGTAGCATTATTTTGAGATTTTTATGTGTTTCTCTCTGTTTGTATGTAAGTTCAGAGAGAACACAAACAACTCCTGCACAGGATTCTTAGGCCCCTATATAGGGAATGGTGGCTCCTGCATTGGAGTATATTTTGTGTCTTGCTCTCTCTAAAATTGACTTGTTTTGAGGAAAAGGAGAGCATCCAAATAACTTTATATCGGAACTAGGCTGGCTCGACATGTTTAAGAGTTCCCGGTAAGACTATGTACCCCCAAGTGCATGGCTCAACTAGGTTGTCTTTCTCTCTCTAGATTAAAAATCCTGCATAGTGGTCATTCTTCTGGTAGGTTATCCGTTAGCATTCAAGGCTATATGTGATTAGCCTCCATTTGGAAAATGTTTAAGTGAGTTCCTTGGTGTATATTGGTATGCAAATGCGAATGTTGCTATAGTTGATCAAGAGTACAAGTTATTTAGGGTCTGTTTGGTATGATGGAAGAGAAAAGAAAGGAAGTGGAATAGGTTGGAAGTGTATGGAAATGGATGGAAGTTGGTATGTTTAATTGGGTGGAAGAGAAGAGAAGCTTTTTAAAAAAAGTGTGGGACACAAACAAATTCAGTTCCTCTTTCAATCAAGTGAGAGGAAAGGAGGACAAATGGTACAACTCATGAAAAAGCCGTGTTCTGCACCCTATACATAAAAAAAATCAATTATGGTTGAAACCATAATTGATTATCCGTTATCTTCCCTATAATGATAATAATAATAAATATATATTAATAAAAATAATATCAATAATAAAAATTAAAAATAATAATAATAATAATAAAAAATAAAAAATCAAAACCAATTATGGTTAAAACCATAATTGGTCATACTTCTCCCTTACATTAAATAAAAATGCTACTAATAATAATAACAATAAATAATAATAAAAATATAATAAAATTAAATAAACAAAAACCATAATAATAAAGGAGAAATGGCACAATAATAAAAATAAAATATTACAAATAATAATAAAAATAATATATTTTTTTAATATTAATTTTTCTTCTTTCCTTTTATACCTACCAAACAACTTTAATTCAAATATAATAAATAATAATAATAATAATATATTTTTTTAATATTAATTTTTCTTCTTTCCTTTTATACCTACCAAACAACTTTAATTCAAATATTTTTTTATTCTATTTCATTTCTCTTCAAACAAACAACCTTATTTTCACTGTATTTCCTATTTATTTCTCTTCTTTTCTCATCTATTCTATTTCATTCTCTCCCTTTCTTTAATAACAACCAAACACTACTTTAAAGTTGCATGACCACTTAAAAAAGTAACATAATTTATTTAAAAACTTTCATGACTTTATGTTTCAATTTCTACCATTTACAGTAATATCTAATGATTAATATTTGTCTCTCACTTCAGCATAAAAAAGCCTTTTCATTTGATATGTTCAATATTGATTTTGCTCTAAGACCAATCTTTTTTATGGAATCATGGGACTGCATTTATATGTTCCTTACTGTTCCAGTATGTCATGTATTAATGAGAGATAAATCGTGTGTTCAGTGTACAGAAGTAATCCACAATTGGAAACAAAGTAGTAAAAAAATAATGTTATCTGAAATGAAATATTCACTGTATAGTTGCTGGGTGATGTATGCAGAATTTTAATTAACATCTTTAGGCGAATGGTTGAGGAGTTAACAAAGTATGCTATCAAAAGTATTTGCCCCTCCCTGTTCTTCCCTTTTAGAAGTATTAGAGGTTACTTGTAGTTATCAGAACTCTGTTGATCAAGGTGAAAATGTGAAACCTGTGCTAGGTTGTGGAATATCAAATAATTTTACCAACCAGATCAATATACTTTGAAAGTTGTATTATTGTTTTGGAGGGTAGAGGAAAGAAAAACAAAATCCTCAAGAATTACCTGTAAAAGCATACTTGGTGGAAGGAAAAAAAAAAAAATACTTGGAGTATTGATCCTATGGGGATCGATCATGAACAGGAAGATAGCTCAATCAATTTTTTTAAACTGGGGGCAACAAAATGGAGGTTTTGTGGTGTGTTGATACAATGAGATGTAGTAGTATAGCATATCTTGCAAGCCATTAAGTGATTGACTAAAAGGGAACTTCCACATAGATATTTTAATCATGTGAACTAGTGTGTTTGGTCAGTTTCTTGGGAAAAGTGGGCTACTTGCAGCATTTTCAGAGACTTCTCTTTTATTCCGCTGCAAATAATGTCTTCAAATTGTTCATTATATAAGAAGCAGCAATCATTTTAAATCTTCAGTTGTTGGTTCAGTAGCAAATGCACAACAATATTTTTGCACTATCAGAAAACAAAGCAGCATGTCATTGTAATAACTAAATGTCTTCACTTGCAACAATAGCTTTTATTGGTTCTTAAACACGTCACATATAGTTCATTGTTAGTGTAAAAATCTATACTATTAATGGATTGACATTGAATCCAGATGTGCTCTTACACTGTTTGAATCCAACCAAATGGAATAGAACTACAAAAACAAAGCCTTATTCCATTCCAACCAAGTGGAGTTTTCTTTCTGGATTCTAGCTTGCAGTTGTATTTGTTACCATAGGTTCATGGATCACAATGTACAGAACCTTGGGAGAACCATACCACAAAAGCTAGCTATTGTAGTTGGAGAGTCCAAGATCTTATAAACCCCACATTGGAATCCTATCCTTCCGATGTGAGACTCTAGTCCCATACCTTGCAATTGGATCCTAACATATTACCTTCCCATAGGTAATTTATTCATGATTGCTTTAAAGGAGTATCTATTTTGGACATATTCAGACTTTGGCTGCTTTGTTGCATTCTTGAGCATTTCTGCATGTTACTTCCTGTATATGTTTATTTTTTTAAAAAATATTTTGGAGGATATATCATCCTGCTCTAATTGTACTTGCATCTATTCTCTGTTCATACCAATAATATTTCTCTTTCAGCTAAATTACTAATTTTGTTTCACTATTTATTTAATTAGTTCAATTTTGTCCCTTTATTATTGAAAAAATTCAATTTAGTTCCTTAATTTTCAAAATTGTTGTAATATTCAATTTTGTCCTTTCCATCCAATTTCAAAAAATGACATTAACTTGTATACTTGGCATAATAAAAAATGACATGTAGTCGCCACAAAGGATACCTTTGTTAGGAATTTAAACAGTACTGACAGAAAGGGCAACATTGCACCAGTTTTGAAAACTAAAGGATCAAATTGAACTAATTAAATAAATAAAGAGACCAAATTAGTAATTGAGCCATCTTTTTCTATCAATAAAAAGAGTTGGATACAAAATAATATTTTCTTGTGCAGGTTCATCTTTTTCTATCTTAAGTCGCAGTTTCATGGAGTTCTGCATCTTGGGAGAGGACAACCTCCCGAGGATTCTGCTTATGTATTTTGCAAACACGCCTTCATCCTTGTCCAACTATTTCCCTACAGTTCTCTGCAATGCTCGGCAGTTTAACAGGACAGTCATAAATCAAAACTTGTTATATGCTGTCCATGGCAGCCATAGAAATGATCTTCGACCACTCAATTCCACTGATTTTGATGACATGATCCGTAGTGGAGCTGTCTTTGCTCAAAAGTTCCAGAAAGACGATCCTATGCTTGATCTCATTGACCAAAAACTTTTGGGTCGAAGTCCTAGATCAGTTGTTCCTGGTGGATGGTGCTTAGGTGAGCCTGGGAATAACACGTGTTTAACTTGGGGTGATGCCAAGATCTTGAGACCTGGTACAGGTTCTCAACGAATTGAGAAGGCAATTGTTGAATTGCTGGCAAATGGCACTTTCCGATCACGCCAGTGTATATATGAATGAACTCACTATAGCCTGACATCTCACAATGTAACAATAGAAATCCATCTTGAAAGAAACTCGAAAGGATTGGTAACAACTATAACAATGGTGTTTATGCCTTATCTATTAAAAATCTTGTAGCATAGTCAGGGTATGGATTTTTTGGATGATGCTTTATATGAGTCAGGGTATGAGTATGTATTCTGTTAGCATAATTAAATTTTTGCCTATTCTGATTGGCATTTTTTTAATTTAATATGGATATCAAGATAGCATGTATTTTCAGATTTGGTTTCTGGATGTTGGCTAAGAGATGTTTGCTTTGTTCTTGAATGCTAAAAGATGGACAAAATGCATGGTTTTTAAAAGTAAAAAAGGGAGGGAGAGAGAGAAAAAGAAGAGTGTGAAAACTGAAAATGGGATGACAGAAAAACGGCTCCAATACACTGTTTAGCTAACATGGCTAGACAATTTTTATATTATTATAGATTATATGAGAATTTTTTACTTGTTTGGTAGGCAAGAGAGAAGCTGATGAGTACAAAAAAATTAAGGACAAGTTATTAAGACAATATGCATGGTTCCAAGTTACTCACAAGCAAATAATAGATAAATTATTTAAAACTTATGAATGTGTGTATCAGTGAGTTTCCACACATCATAATATATACTGTGAAAAAGATACTGGAACTTGGGCTTTAATAAGGATTCGCCAGAACAGAATAGATAATGCAGATCTTGGCCTATATAACGTCTTCCTTTTAATCATGCTTTTCAATTAGCTTCAGCTCAATAATAGGCAAATTTTGTAATTTATACTTTTGGCCAATATTTAAAAAAAAAAGGTGCAGGACTTGCTGATTGTACTGGAAAATTAATAAAGGAGACTATTGTTTTATGGAATCTATAATATTATCATGAACAATATTTCTGAAAATATTATTATTAGAAATATTGTTATCATAAAAGGTGTTTGGTAAATATCTATTATTTTTTGGAATATTTTTAAATTTATTTTAATTTTTAAAAAATATAAAATAAATAAATAAATGAGGTAGAATAAAAAAAATAAAAAATTATTTTAAAAAATAACTTTCATTTTCATGTGAGTATACGATTTTCACTCTTTTACATGAATATAAAAAAAGAAAAAAAAATGTGTAATATAAGTTCTTATAAATGAGGTATGTTGAGAATAATTTTTCAAAATTTATAACAAATATGTAAATGTTATTTTCATATTAACATTTTTTAAAATTATTTTTAATCCATGAAACAAACACACTTAAAATGTTAAACTACCCAATTTTATTTTTTTTTTACCAAAAATCAGTGTTAGGAAATTAGTTTGAAGCAGTTATTTTTATTTCAACGAAAATTTTGTTTAGCCGAATGTAGGTTTTCGTGTGTGGTACACGTATAAATTGTTTCTTTTCTTTTTGTTTTATCTTTCAGAATATATAATATGGTTACTTTAGTAATATTAAAAAATTACTGACTTGATTTATGATTTTGTGTCGATTTATTACTTGAAACCATAATATATATTTAATTATGATAAGTTAAATTACTTTTTTTTTATAATTATAAATTAATTTTTTGGTAATGTAAAAAAATTACTTTTTAATCAAAATCAAACTAATAAATAATATATTAAAAAGAATATTAACAACAATCTCTTTTACACTTTTTTCTCTAACACTTTAATTGAAATTTATTAAAAACAATTAATTTTAATAATTTTACTTTTAAATTAGAAGAATAAAAAAATAACTTATCAAAATTAATAATTTTTAATAAATTTTAATTCTTCATAAAAGAGAGTGTTCCTAACCTTTTATATATTATTACATTTATCGAATTAATAGTTAGTCTGATTAAAAAAATAGCTAGATGTTATTTTCATCATTTGCATTTCAGAAATACTGTAAATTACGACATACAGGGCAAATATAACAATCATGTCTCTTTATTCCTAATCAGAAGAAACTCCAAAGTGCGGTGTAACTTTGAACGTGCAAATGTGGTACTGAGTAAGAGCAAATATTGCATGTCCATCCAACAAGTTTATGTTTTTACTTCCAATATTACATTCCTAAAAAGAGAAATTGACTAAATTGAAATTTCTATCCTTAAACCTTCTAAACAATTTCTATCAATGTCACCGTGGCCATTCTTTATTGCTTGGAATAAATTAAAAACGATAGGAACAGTACTGAACCTTTGCCTTTTTTTTATGAATCTTTTGATTTTCTTAAGTTAATTATTGACTTAAACCAATTACCTAAACCCATACTTGATGTGAAATAACTTCTTTCAAATTAACATAATCTTAATAATGTTGATAATATGCCTTAAATAAAAATTTAGTGATTGTTCATAATAATAGGATCTATGTTTGGTAAAATTAATTTATAAACTAGTTGAAATTGATAAATTAGTTGAAAAGTTAAAAATTTATAAGTCAATTGATTAAATTAGAAGTGTTTGATAAGATTAACTGATAAGTGAACTAATAAATATAAAATAATATAAAATGATATAATTAATTATTTTATTAAAAAGATAAAAAAAATTCAAATAAATTAATATTTTAAAAAAATAATTTATAAATTAATTTATTTTTATAAATTATTTAAAATAATTTATAAAAATAAATTATAAATTGTTAAAATAAGCTCGTATGTGAAATTAAATTAGTTTATAAACTACTCAAAATTCTATAAGTTATTTAAGTATTTTATCAAACATATTTTAAATAAACAAATTATTGAAAGGAGATTAATTTAGAAGCACTTGCCTAGGATTGTACATGAACTACGTTTATAAATATCTATTTACATAATTGACCTTCTTAAGAGTCTTCAATGAGTCCAAAATATTTTTTTTTTGAATGATGACCAAAAACTAATTTAAGATTTACTTCTGAATGGACTTTTAAATAGGTTGAAATTTTTTTTTAAACTTGTACGAAAGCATCAATCTTTAGAAATAGATCAAAAACTATATAATCTAAAAATTATGGCAAAATAACTATCATGGTTCAAGCTCAAGATGATCATTTTCAATTCCAAGCTCAAGATGATCATTTTCAATTCCAAGCTCAAGATGATCATTTTCAATTCCAAGCTCAAGATGGCAATAAGTTTGCTTAATCTTTGCAGGGCTGTGCAGATTGGGTATTTTGTGTTGCGTTGGTGAAAAGTTGGAGACCTTAAGGATTATTTGGAAGCTTTTGTTGAGGTCAGTGCTTTATGTGATGAGAATAAATTCATTGGTGTGGAAATTTGGGCCATTATCCATTGGCTAGACATTGTGGGAAAAAGTCATTGAAGTTGAGAAATTTCCTCACTTGAATTGATGGAATTATGATTTCAGGGATGTTCCATCCACAAGTGAAAATGTTCCAGACCATTACAAAATGTTGGCCATTTTCAAGTATACCAGAGAACAATGTAATATAAAACTACCTTGAGAAGGTAAAAAAACGAGGGAATTATTTCAATAAAACCATCACCATCTGCTATATTGTTTTGTATCTCAAACTTAGTGCTAGAAACTGGTTGGTAAATGAACCATGCAGAATAATTTGTAATTGAAATATCATATTCCAATTCTAGATTTTCAGATGACTAATTTTACACCGTCTGAAAAAGCAACTTGAAATGAAAAATAGACAGTTCTGTGAGCAATGAAACATTCACATTCAATAGGTATTTTCTCTTAAATATAAGAAAATGAAGGGCGTTTGAATAAACGACTTAATTAAATATCTATTCACTAACAACATATTGTGTGAAAACTTATTTGTAAAGCTTACTACCAGTTTTAAGAAAAATATTTCAACATGTCTATTTTCGAAACTTTATGAAACAAACTAGAAAAAATCATACAAGATAATCCAACTTTATAGAAGCTTTTCCAAATGCCTTCCAACTTCCAAACCTGTAGCTTACAAAAAAATTCATCCATGACATTATATACAACTAAAAGGTTTCTAACCACATTCCATAATTGTGTAAAACCTACTCTTGACAACTAGCAATTGTCAAAATCTTTTACTGCAGCTAATCACAAAACACTGAGATTGAACTCAACACCTTGATATCCTAACAAGTGGCAACGCAAAAATATATATTCAGTAAACAAGATTGTATTTCTAACAACGGCAGAAATTTTTAGATAGAAAAGTTTCTTTGAATCTTCGATGTAGTTTGATTAATACAACAAACAAGCACACCTTACAAAAGCTAGTCTCTGAGAAAGAATTACACAAGTTTCTCTTCATACCTCACTCTAATGGCACATTAAAATGCTTCTTATTCTCTAACCATGTGAGCAATTTGCTCCTAATGTCTACTCAAGAAATCTTTAACAATGTTAAATATGAGCTTTCCTTTGTTCTCTCAGCAATCTTTCTGAGTTTGAGCACGTGTTAATCCTCTTAGCTCTATCAGTGATAGATTGTACACGAAAGAAGTAAGGATAGACAACAATGAATCAGAAAACCCCAAAAAAGGTGGCCACAGCAAAGATTAGAAACAGCCCTCCACCCAAGTAGCCAACCTGATGAAAGATAAAGTAACTTAAATTAGATATTAAACTAACAATTCAAGCATTCAATGTAGAATCAGGTTATGACTTATACCAGTTTTTCAGAGATGTAGTTAGCAAGGAAAGCTCCTCCGAGAATGGCAATAGATGTTGCAAGTAGGTGTCCCGCAATGGCTCCACTTGCCACACCCCATGGAGACTGAAAAGAATAACATATTATCAAGGTTAATTAATATATAAAGCAAAAGATGTCATGAGTTATCCCAGAATTAAAAAGTGCACCTGAGCAGCCCCTAGTGCAATTGTTGCAAGCATAGAGCGATCTCCCCATTCCTACATAATTTCATTGACCAAATTCAATTTCATGCCAGATTTGAACACAAACCAATATAATTGTTTCATTCTATATATGAAGTGTAGAATAATCACTACCAACAAATTGAAATTTTATGTTCAACTGAGAAATATTTATTTAGACTCAACATTCTGAAATAATAAAAGGATCAACAGTACTAAGTGATCAGGGGAAACGTTTAGAGCAAATGCAACATATTGTAAGATTTTCACAATGCATCAACACACCGTTTATTAAAGTGATGATTTTACAATCAAAAGCATATGCTAAGTTGTTCCTTGATACAAAGGATATGAGAAGAGAAGCCTTACAGCAAAAAATACAAGGCTGAATGATTTCCAAACAATCTCAAGTGGATTTGAAAGTCGTTTTGACACCTGAAGATAATTTGGAAGTACATGGTTAAAGGGTATAAATGACAGTTGAACAAGTGTCTAAGACTCTTGGTCATGCATAGGGTTCAAACCTTTTCCTTCACAAGCTCCTCTGCTTCAGCAAGTTCATCAAGTTCAGGACTGCTGTTATCACCCTTCTTAACCACATCTGATGGAAGATTCCATGCATCTTTTATTGATTTTAGGCCAAAAAACAAAAGAAGAGTTACTGCTGCATATTCTCCAATTGGCAAGGCTGTCAGTAGAGCACACAAAGCAAAAATATCAGTTACTACCATAACAATTTATCTATATCAACTCTCTGCCAGGGTGAAAAGACAATTCAATACTACAGACTACCTGAAACCAAAAGTATTGAACGAAAGTTGAACAAACATGAATCAAAAGTATGGCACACATACTTCAGATATGATTGTCTAATGTGAAAAGTACAGAGAACAATGAACATGGATTGACACACAGAAAACCAAAATCTTCTTATTGCAGATGAATAAAATTTAAACTCTGTCGTAGTGGAACCTCCAAAGGGATAAAATAGCAGGTCAGTTAATATCAATGTTGAATAAGGTAACTGTGATTCCACTCAGAGATACTTAGAATAACTTCAAACAACTTCAAAGTGATATTTAGAAGAATAATGAATTAGGGCTATTTTCTAATATCCTAATTTTCCCAGTTTTATATATATTCCTAATGTTTCTTTGAGAAATGGATTGGGACTAACTCAATCTCAAAAGCTAGTTCAAGATGGGTCGTGTTGGAAATGGGAGCAATAATAATTATAGCTCTTTCACAAATTATTATTTGTGAAGGGAGAGTGGGAGACAGATAAGAGCAAGTGTGTGTGTATTTGCTTCCAAGGAAATTGATGCCAATGACATGGACATGATGACACTCATCCAACACAATGTTTCCAAATTAAAAATGGTTTTTCAAAAGGGTTCCTTATTTGCCCAAGTAGATGCAAATGGAAAACCACTTCAGTTTTTTATTAAAAGTGAGACAAAGGTGACTTTTGTACAGTATCAGCAGCAATTTTTTTCTTTAAAATATATCAAAATGTCAGCTTGAACAGAGCTTCCAATGCCTTAAACAATGTGTAGCCTGTACAGAACAACCAGTTGATGTTCATTCCATTAAATGCCCAAATTTAGGAAGTCAATTACAGTTAGTACTGACTACTGCACATTAAAACAGATTTAAAGACAAATATGTGGACATAATTAGAGAAGGCATACCAAACCATAGTGTGAAAAAGAACATAATGACAAAAACCACATTTTAGTTCTCATTAAACAGCAAGACTTGTGAAAATTTTCAGATAAAAGAAGATATAATAATTTTCCAAGTCCAAGTGCCCAACTCATTCCCAAAATACTAATTCATTAGGAAGCTTTATTTTTGTTTATCAAAGAGGATTACACTAAATTAGTACTTCAGTATCATACATTGCCTAAAATGCTAACTCGAATCCCTTCACTATAAAGACATACTAAAATATGGTAAATCTTATCAGTATGATAAATACTAAATGTTACAACTTACTTGTCTGAAACTGAGCAGGCACTGATTGAAAGATTCGGCCAATTACAACAGAGAGGATTGACATTAGTGCAAGAGCACCCATTGATCCCAATAGGACCTGGTAAATATATAAATATCTGTTAGAACATATAAATTTATGTTCCAAAATATAAATTACAAAGCTATGGTAATCAATAAATAGGACTTGGAAAGTTGATAGGTACAACAATCCTAAAATGATTATACTACTAAATTGCCAATTAATCAGATGTTATTTCAATAATAAAACTATTGAGTTGACAAACAAGTAAAACGGTGCAGGAAGTAAAGGTAATGAATGCTACACAAGTTACATAAACAGTGTGTTTGGGTAAAATTGTTTGTCTAGGTTAGCACAAGGGTCTCTAAATAGTAGTGTTGGCACAATCAATGAGGAGGCTAATCAATAATCACAAATTTACAGCAAACTGACATATGCAGTTGACTATCCATTTATATGTGTTAACCATTCTAAAACTCCAGTAACATAAGAGGCTGCATTCTTATCATTTCTTGCACACCAAGCCTTTTACTACATAGTAGAGACTCATGTAATACTATACAACAGATGAATTTGCTGGTTCATCAAGTACAATAGAAAGGAAACGAAACAGAAGAATAATTTCAATCCTAAATATCAGGAAGTATATAAGCCAACAAAATTAAAAAAATAACCAGGAAAACTAGATATTATTCCATCAATAATGGGATTGTGCCATGGCAATATCTGGGAGAGAGGGAGAAGGGACACAATTGTTGACAAAAGAAGTCAGAAGACTCACCAACCCTTTCTCATATTGCATTGCCAAGAGTGCAGCAATAAAGAATGTCTGGTCAAAAGATAAAGGCGAAACTTTAGGTCCATGAATAAATACAAGTGAACGAATGTTTAATGAAAAACTAGAATACTAAACCTAAACCGATACAACAATTTCAATGCAATAATAAAATTAAAATTCTGCAAAAAGCAGATGCAAGAGATGGGAAAATATTCCCCAAGGGAATCACACATATCTAACCATTTGGACAGATTAAATATATCTGTTGATTAAACATTACCAAGTCTACCTAATTTCCCTTTTTTGGTATGTTTGTAGAACTACAAAACTCAAACCACAAAAAAAATCCTAGCAGGATTAAAAACAAAACAAAGCAGTGTTCTAAAGTTTTAATCACTATAGACTTTCATGTCTAAGCTGATTTTCTTAAAGCATGAAGAGTCCTTCTGATTCAAATAACTGAAAAACTTGAACTATTCTTATAGTTGCTTACTAAATTTTAATTTGTTAGCTACCAAACCAGCAATCCCATTTTTTGGATGAAAAGGTGCCTAAGTGGCACCTACGAAGAATATTTGGGTGGGACAGTGTAAGTAGCATAGGCTGAGAGCTAAGTGGGGTTGCTAGGAAGCTGTACGTATTACTGTACTAGGTAGCAGACTCAATGGAGGTTTGCAGGAGGTAATGGCATGGTTTTGAAGTTGATGGTGAAATCAGCAGTTCAAGCCCAGAATACTTTTGCATATCATTGGGCCTCCACCTAACATCTTAAGCTTTTGGGTGAGAGGTACTTGACGAACTCAATTAAGTTTACCCACAGTAATAGGAGCTTAATTATTCCTAAATAAGCATGTTGAGCCTCTAAGAAAAAAATAATATGTTACAGGCAAGAACCAAATAGGAAGCTTAGGACTGAAACAAAACGGTCCAACAGATAGCCTTGGTAATGATAGTAGTTACCTTGTCTCCAATCTCAGAAACAAATATTAACGTAAATGCAGCAGTGAATCCTGATTTTGCAATTGCTGCTAGAACTGATGAAGGACCTCCTTTCACAAAGGCTATTAGTGAAAACACAAGTGCACATCCCAACAGCACAAAAGCTATAGAGAGAGGATAAGGGATCCGATCAGGAGGTTTTACACTGTCAAACCATATAACATATTTACATTAGAATTGTAAGAGAACCATGAACAATGATAATATACTAAAACCAGTGTTGTTAAATAGCGGCACCATAAGGCGCAATGGCATGCTTATATGGCAGAATTTTGGCCTTCCGCCATGTTCCGCTATCCACCATTGATAACATTGACTAAAACAAATTGAAAAGAATTGAATAACATGATAAATCACTCAACAAAACTACGTAATCTCTAATGTCAATCTGCTGAATAAATTGAAGAGTTTTCTTCTTTGAATGCATTCCACATGTGTGACCTAAATAACTAATCTTTTATGATTTCCAATGATGATATGTATACTTCCAATTTTCTCTTCAAATTATTACCTTATATACTACACATCTTTTATATCTCATCTACAAGAGGAATATATTTTGCCCTTGAATATATTCATTGGGCTAAGCCAGTGATAAGGGTTATATTGCAAAAAGGAATGCAATTTCCTAATGGAAAAATAGTAGCACATACTCAAGCTTTAGTTGGATCCAACATCAAGAGAAGGATCATTTGAGATTGTTTGAACAAAAGCAACATAAATTCCCACGCTCATGTAGAGTCTGACAGATAACAAATGATTGGGGACGAGAAAAAGTGTGGTGCAGAGGAACCAGGTCTATTGATGCAAAGCTCATATGGCCAACTTCAGATTCTAAGGTCAGTAATTAGAATTTTCGCTAGTTGCCTTGAGTTGCAAAAGCTGAAACACTAATACCAACATTGATAGTATAAATGTAAAAATTAAAAGGAGATAAAAAGAACTGACCGTGTGATTCCCCCACTCCTTAATTTCATAAATATGTATGTATACAATATGACAAGTTTACAACAAAATTTAACATGCAAAAGCTGGGATTTCATGGGAGAACGCAATCATAAAACCAAACACTTCGTCACTGAAAGTGCCAAGACTAAAAGTCTATCATGAAAGTTCCCAGAGCCACTTTTCATCTCATGGTGTGAAGGTCTAACTGGCCATCTCTTGCACAGAAAATTAAATCAATCAAGTGGAACTCACACTTTAGAAGAACTGTCTTTGATAGCATTTCTTTCAAAGACATTCTGACCTTCTTTCTCATTATTGCTTCCATGATCTCCAGGTCCAACACCACTAATATTGGATGCTTGGGCTCGAATTGTGCCATGGGCCAAGCTCAACCTTGATTTCTGTCTGCATCTTACTATATATAATTCAGGCATAATGTCACTCACTAAGCCAACAAACATAAGTACCAACAATCCAAATAAAAATCTAAGAACCTAACCATTGTCTAACAAAGATAAGAATCAGCGGTAAACATATCACTAGTACAACTACAGCTACCTAGACTAGTCATTTATCTCATCAATTTCACTACCATAAAGAATAATATTGAACTCCACAAGACAAGAAAACAACGCTTCAAACTACGACGCAAAAAATAGTAACCACTGCATAAAATCTTAATTTTGTCACCACAATTACTTGGAACAATATAATTTTCTTATCAACCACCCAAAGCGTGGAAATTTTGGACTTGACCCACCTAAATTGGATGTTCATCTAAGCAAAATCTTTCCATTGTCAACCAAAAAAAAAACTCAACTAGTACGAAAAAAATCCATGTGCATGTGAATTTTAAACTAGAGGATAAGAATATAAGACTCAATTAAGATTCAAGAGCACAACTCCCTACTTGAAACTTCAACCCAAGATGAAAAATTTTGAAATGGGGTGTAAGAAACCATCATAAATATTGGTTAGAACTTACATGAGTGGAGAATGGTGGTTCTAGAGAAATAAGAAGAGCATGGCAACGCATCCACCACTGCCAACGAAGGAGGAGGCTTTCCCTTTGAAACCAAAGGGGCATGAGGACCTAACCCTTTCATCTTTTCCGTGAAATTGCTTCTACAATTTCATTTTTGGCTTCGTGGGTTCTGCAAACCTCGGAAAGTTTGAACTGCGAAGGCAAAAAGTGTTGTTACCCAGTTGAGCTAAGCTAAGGTTGGTGCTAGAAAGAAAAAGATAGTTCTTGAAGCTTGCCACGTATGCAGAGAAAAGTCAAATAATGGATGAAGTAGCTATGCATATATTCTTAGCTTTTTTTACCATTTTCGGAGTATGAAAAAGATTTTTACTTAAATAATACTAATGATCCCACCCGGTGATGCTGGGGATTTTTCCTTTTCCTTTCTACATGAAATATTGAAAAAATTAACACGAAATATTTTATTTTACAGTAAAATTATACATGTTAAAGTAAATAATGATATAGTATAAAATTAAATTATCTCAATTTTAAATCTGATTAATAACATTGTAAATTTAAGTCAACCAGACTTTATTGTATAAATTTTCTATTTAACAATATTTTTATTTTTCTAATTTAATTCAAAGCATTTAAAATTACATTTACAAATTAAAAATCAAATATATATAAAAAAAGTAGTACAATGATAATTAAAAATAAATTAAATTTAAATTTAGATCAAATAAAAATATTAATAATCGATGCCTAGAATGTGATAGTTTTGTAATATATTGCCTACCTATATACACGTAGTTTTTTTTTTTATCTATTAAACGATTCTTTTATTACACATCTTTTATTTTTCTCATGTAATAGTATTTTACGCGAATGTCTTTTTATTCACATTACTTTCTTATTTTTTATTTGATTAATATTATTTTCATATTTATTTTACTTGATTTGAGAAAGATTTCTTCATGTAGAGGATAATTATGTCCCGATACCAAAAAAATATTTTTTCTATGTTTAAACTTTTGTTATGTAATTTGATTTAAATTTAACTATAATACAATGAGACTATATTTTATATTCAAAATTTTATCTTTTTCTATAGTTTGTCTCACATGAATTTGTTTATAGGACTGCTTAAGAGAATACAAAATGAATATACTACCTTGTATATAATACCAAACTAACCTCAAATTTATTTATCCACACTCTTTAATTTCATACACACTTATCATTTTCATGTTACATTTTATGAGTTATATATTATTTTAAAGAAAAAAAAACTATTGAAATAATACATATGTTAGT
>JAMLFT010001902.1:0-28117 GCA_026544285.1 Pachyrhizus erosus | reverse complement strand
CGATCTAATAAATTATATATTTAATTATTGATTATGTTTTAATTTAAATAATATATACAATAATAATAAGTAGTAAAAAAATAAAAATAAAGAATTAAGAATTAAATTATATTTTTAATTAAACATATCAGTTTAAGTTTGCTATTAATTATTATTATAATTTAAATAATTTAACTATTAATCTAATTAATTTATATTTTTAAAAATTATAGTAATAAAATTCTTAATAAATATATTATGTATACATGTGTGTGACAAAAATATTATAAAAAAAAAAATGTAATGGTGACAGGTATAAGTATAATTTGATACTATTCCTCCTTTAAGAAAATTGAATAATACTCATGTTGATCAAAGCGAGTATTCCTTGTCAACGTTAAGGTAGGTTCAAGGCGATGTCAACAGTTTTGAATTGTAAATAAGAGCTAATTACAACAACACTTCTTAAAATTTGCACTAATTACATATGTATCCCTCTATTTTTTACCATTCTTTGGCATCTTTAATGTAATGTTGTTAAGTGATGAAATACTTTTAAACTTTAATTTAATTAAAATTAAAATTATTTTTAGTTAAATCCAAAAATACCTCTCAATTAAGTGACTCGAAACTGTGTGACTTCTGATTACATATATATTCTCTAAGTTTTTCAAATTATTACGTGTGTATCTCCTGTGATTTATACATATTACATGCACACTCTCTATGTTTTACAAACATTACACATAATACCCTTCTCTTATCTCAATTGTAGTAACATAAAAAATACAATACAATTGTTTCTCAAGCAACACTGTTACACCAAATGCATAACATTTGAAGATCTTGCCACTAAAGAAAAAATAGTGTTCATATCACAATAACACAACAACAAAAGCACCATGAATGCACACGACCACCAACTTCACTAAACTTAGCAACAACAGTCTCTCCCAAAGGTGTACAAGTTGAACAATGGTGTGACATAACCACCTTAACAATGAAAGAGATGGAGGTAAATTGGAAATTAAAATTTCATAAAAACCACTTGTCAACCACGTGATCTAAAAAAGAAATAGATTTATCATTGTTTATGATAAAGGGGGTGCAAGTGTAACGAGGTCACAAAAGTTAGGAAGTTTTGTGTAGGGTCAAAAACATAAGAGGATGCATATGTAAACTTCAATTGGTGCTTTAGCAATTTTGCTATATAAATAACTACTAAAATATTTGTTGACAATTAAATTATTATTGGTTTACTCGAGACTTAAAAAATACTTTTGATGACAATACTAATAACAATATAAATGTTTGCTCAAGATATTGTCAAATTTAGTAGTAGAAGAAAAAGACATTTTACAATGTTGTTTTACATTAATTAACTAATAATTTATGTAAAAAAAAAAAAACACGATGATATAGTTGTAATATTTATAAAATAATTATATTGGTTACAAAATAATTGATGTAGAATAATTTGCTTTATATTGGTTATATAAACAACTGATGTTAAATATTTGTCTTTTGCACCCTATAATCTTTTGTCTGTTGCGTCTCTAACTTACTCCTTGACACGAATCTTCTTTAACTCTTCAAACTCAATCTCCACTCCAACAATCTCAATGCCTTCATCATTTCCTTTCTTATGCAATGCCTTGTCCCATTTATTGTTTACCTCTATGACAACAAACTATTTGACCACCTCTAGATGTCTCTCCTTAACCTCACTTGCAACCTCCTCACCAAAAAAATCCAATCATAACTTTGCCTCCCTTTGCCATAGTTGTGGCTTCTACCATCATGATCTCAAGTCATCCATATCTTGTACTCATTTGCATTTGTCAAAATAGTGAGGCTAGATCTTTCATTTAAGCGCAAGATCTACTCTTCCATTGTCTTTGAAAATGTGATTGTTACAAGTGACGATTACAAGCTTTTGGATTAAAATTGCAAGCCTTTAAGTTATCCCGAATTACAAGCTTATGGGTTGGAATGAACAATAAAATAAGTGAAAAAAAAGTTTCAAGAATTGTGGATTGGTGTACAGAGTAAAAGATTTTGTAGCTTTGAGTTTCATGGTGGCAAACGTTGTGGTTAGGCACGTGACAAAGAGTAATGATGACAATTTGCACAACGATGGAGTGCAACATGTATTGGTCACGAATGATAGTGTCATGATTTGGAGATTTGTTATGGTGGACCTCTTGCTACATGCGACAAATGAAGGCGACATACAAAAGACTTAGTCACAACATTATGACTCTTAATAGTTCAATGGATTCAAAGTGATTTAGATTGATTTAGGGTTCTGTGATGAGGCTCATGTTTAACGGCTCGTGACACCATCCAATTCTTAGAACTAACATTTGTATATGGAAAATAAAGTATTGCATCAATACTAAATAAAATAGATGTAGGGAAAAAACTTTCAACATTGTTGTACTATTGATAATTATCATTTATACTTACAAATTCGCAATATTTAGATGCAATTAT
Organism: Pachyrhizus erosus; assembly: GCA_026544285.1. Classification (NCBI taxonomy): domain Eukaryota; kingdom Viridiplantae; phylum Streptophyta; class Magnoliopsida; order Fabales; family Fabaceae; genus Pachyrhizus; species Pachyrhizus erosus. Next base: position 25,642 of record JAMLFT010001902.1, on the reverse strand, counting down.
TTAATATCTCTTATGTTTTTGGACCTTGTTTGCATTGAATTTTAATAAATTTGGACAAATTTAGTTTATTGGAGTAGAATTTGATTATTTTTATTTTTATTTGTACACTTGGTCTTGTTTGTTTTTGTTGTTTTTCAAGCAAGGTTGTTGACAAGCTTAGCAAGCTTAGCAAGCTTAGCAAGCAAAGACTAAAAAGCATGACACAAGCAAAGTAGGAAATTGACGAATCTAGAATTTTTGGATCTCACTTAAGTATTATCATTAAGGTTTGCTTAAGCGAGACTTCATTGAAAATAGAGATTTGGTTATGTGCTCACTTAAACGAAGCCAAATAGGCTTGCTTAAGCATGACCCTACTGGAATAATATTTTGTCTTTGTATTCGCTTAAGCAAGACCTCGCTGGAAAGTTTAATTAGTCTATGGGCTTGCTTAAGCGCGTCACTACAAGTAACCCAATAGAGCTAAATTTCATAAAGCTCATGGATATAAAAGCCAACCTAGAAGACAAAGAACAAATTTTGAGTCTTTGCACTAAAAAGTATAGGTTAGAGAAGGTTGATGTCAACTTTCATGCTTATGGGTTCATCTTCAACTATCTCTTCATCGAAATATTTCTTCTCTAGAGCCATGAGTAGCTAAATCTATCTTCATGGGAGATTAATGTGATCTCATCTACTTTCATGCAATTATAATATTTGTTATTCAATAAAGGATTATTATTATTCTCTTAGTTGTTTAATGCTTATTCTTGATTGATAAGTTAATTACATGAATTTTTATATTTGATTATAATTGGAAATTTAATTGCATTGCGAACTGAAGAGAGCAACCAATATTTTTTGTCTAGGGATAGGGTAAAAAGGATTGGTCACTATGAACCCTTATTTCTAAAGTTTGTTGCTTTTCTACATGAATCAAGGAATTCGTAGTGGAGTCAAAGGACTTAGGTTCTTTCACTTAAGGGATTAAGAATAGAATATTTTTGTTGGTTGATGATAATGATACCATAATTGAATATATATACTCATAATTTTATAAGAGCATGATTTGATGAAGTTAAACTCCAATAATTTTCACTATTTGTGACAATCTATCTTTCACATTCCACATGTTTGATAAAAGCACAAACCAATTTTCTTTACTTGCACTTTAATTTCTTGCACTATTTATTTTTCTATTTCAAACTCAATTTTCACAGTCTACTTAGATTCTCATAATTATCCAAATATTAGATAAATCCATGTGAAAATGATAACTCACTTACTCTTTAATATTTATATGATCTAGTACAATTGTCATGTTCTTAAAACCAACATCAAATGTCAATTTTAATTTATGTTAAATGTTTATAGTGCAATAGTGATTAAAAGGTCTTTTTCTTAGTATATACATTACACTTTGAATCAATAAAGAATACAAGAGAACTTACTTCTTTAAATGTTTGAGTGAATAATTGGATTTATCACATCCTTAAAATTTTCATTGCAACAAAGGGAAAAAAATACAATTGTTAAGGAAAAGAACAGCTAAAAGCTTTTTCCCATAACTTAGAACATGTTACATGAATCGAATGACACTTACATGAGTTATATTTGAGGTTGAATAGTCCTTATATACTATTATTAAAATAATATAATCAAGTATTAATTAAAAATAACATTATGATTAATTAAAAAGGAATAATTTACATATCTAATTATTTACTTTGGGCAATGCACTAATTTTGAAACTTTTTTGCTGAAAAAATAAATTACTTTATGACTAAGTGAATGAGTGAAAAAGGAATGAGATGTTAAAAAAACAAAAATCATAAAGGAAATGCATGAGAACTAGAACATAAACAATACTAAGGCAAAACAAAGAGGCAAAATTGATACAAAGGATTATATGCAATTAAAGATGGAACAAGTGTTGATATGGATAGAGATAGGATTGATGGTGGTGGTTGCTTGAGTGTTGGTCCAAGGGCTTTTGCCATGCATGAGGTGAACGAAAATCCCTACACCCCAAACATTTGAAGTGCAACAAAAGTCAAGTTATGAGAAAGTGAATATGAACTTTTAAAAGTCAAGTCATAATAAAAATTTTTATGCTTCAAAAAGATAAAAAAAAAAAGGACATGGGAATTGATAATATGTTATATGAAAGTGTGGCCAACATATTTATAATATATATTTAATTTTTTATTTTTAAAATCTTATACAAATAATTTTTTATAAAATCTTAATTCAATAATAGAAATGGTAATATTATATATAAAATATTTATTTTTACATATTTATAAAATAATATATTAATTGCATTAAATTCTATATTAATATTTATTTGCAAATCTAATTTCCATATTTATATCAATTATATAAGTTCATATTTATTTATTTACTTATTTATTTCTACAATACATAAATATGTAATTATATAATCTATATAGGTAAAGAAATTATATTTGAAAACAAATATTAATATAGAATTTAATGCACTTAATATATTATTTATATAAATATGTTAAAAATAGATCTTTTTTATATACTTTTATCATTTTTGTTATTGAATTAAGATTTTAAAAAATTAATTTTTAAAATATATTTTAAAAATTAAAATTAAAATGTATACTATAAATATGTGATTTAGACTTCCACATAATGTATACTTAACCTCATTATTCTTGATTATTTATTGTTACCACTTCCAATCTAACCTTTTTTTTTCTTTTAAAGGTTTTTGTCTTCTTCTTTTTCATAACATGAGTTTTGTTGCACTTTAAGTGTTTACGATATTGGACCTTTTGGTCACATTGATCATGCAATCATGCATAGCATAAGCCCTTGGATTAACACAAAAGCAATCACTACCACAAATTTTATCACTACCCATGTCAATACCTAATCGATCACCAATCTCAAACACCCTTTTACAAGTTCATTCACCCTTTTGTTTTTCCTTAGTGTTGTTTTGGTTCTCATGCATTTCCTTTATGGTCCATCTTTTTTCGACATGCCAACCTTTTTCCCACTCATTCACTCGCTTGATCCCAACTATCCAAGAAGGAAAGACTTTAGCATATCCACATTGACTATTTAAATTTCCATTCTCGCAACAAGAATTTTCACTTAGCTAATATGTCAAATCTCATCCTTGAATTTTCCACAAAAACAATCCCACAACTTTCAATCATACTATATCCCTAAAAGCATAACAACAACCAATACATAACATTACTTTATGTTCAATAAACACATATACTAGTATTTTTGCTAATACCTAACCAATGGTTTGAATGAAATGATAACTTAAATTTCTTGCCATAAATAATAAGTGAACAAATACCAAAAATTAATTGAATAATTCATGTTAAATTTTGAGAGAAAAAACTATTTACTATATTTTACACTATCACTACATGACAATTTTACCAATTCACCAAAGGAAATGCTTTATAAGTAGCTTTCTCTAAAATTTAAGTAAATGTACAAATGAAGTTCAATGCCATGTTATAGTACACCAATTCAACAAGAAGAAATATCAAGTCAAATGCATGTGAATTGGTATTAAATAGATATCCTTACTACAAAATTAACACTTGTATGACATAAATAGATGCACATATCCAAATCTACATTAACTAAAGTAAGAAAATAGTTATGGGAGGTGGTTATGAGACATGTATTCATAAAGGAAGCATAGGGTAATAATAATTAACTAATTGTTGAAAAAAACATATTTTCATCAATTTCGTATGTTATTTTGAAGACCATGAATTCATAGTTATGCCATTGAGAGTCAAGGACAGCATAAAGCATCAAAGAATTGCAATTGCTTGTATAATGAATTAATGGTGTGTTGAGGTCATGACAAATGTATCCACCATACAAGTAGTAAAATGAAAAAAAAAAAGTATTATCTCCATAAGGATTTGCACAATAATTAGGTATTAACAATAATAAAAATGACTACGAGATATAGATGTTAAGAAATCAAAATTATTGCAAGACTTTAAAAGGACTAAGAAAATGGTTGAGTGGTTTTATCAAATACTTAGAGTTTGCAAAAAAATAGGTTGTTATCAATGGATATGATTGTCAAAGTTTAACTTCATTGAATCATCCAATCATGCAATTACTAACATTCTTATTTAATTAAGATTATGTTATCATCAACCCATAATTATTCTAATCTTAATTCCTTAAGTAAAAGAACCTAAGTCCTTTGATTTCACTATCAATTTCTTGACTAGTGTAGCTAAGCAACTAACATCAAGATCAAGGGTTTCTATGATGACCAACCATTTTTACCGTATTCCTAAACATAAAAATTATTGGTAATCCTCTTCATTTCATAATTCAATTGAATTTCTCAATTATAATTAAGTAATTAGAATCATGCAATTAGTTTATTGGACAAAAAATAAACAATAGACATAAAAAAGAAGCAAAAATAAATTTTTATTAAATAAAAAATATAATTACATGAAAGTATATTCAATTACATTAAAATCCAACAACAAAAATAGTTACTTATAGTTATGAGGAAAGAAAAATCTAATAAAAAATAGCTAGAAATGAATCCTTAAGCATAGAAGTTGCCACCAATTATCTTTCACCTATGCCTTAGTATTTCTTGAGGTTCAAAATTCTTCACATGTGTTTTAGGTCAGCCTTTATATTAAATGGGCCTTCAACATGTGGGGTTTTCTTGATAAACTTGCTTTAGTGAGCTAAAAATGATTCACTTAATCAAGCATATAAGGTATCTTCAACACTTCTAGAGGCTCTCTTAATTGAGTCGAAAGTAGCTTGCTTAAACGAGTACAAAGAATATCACCAACCTTGAAATAAGCCTCACTTAAGCAGGCCATAACAACCTTGCTTAAGCGAGGGTAAGGGGCCTCTAAAAGTTCATTTTATTGGTGACAATGCTCTTAGTCTTTTTGCAATTACACATTTTAACAATTTTCCTTCAAAACAAGCAAAAACAACAAAGATCAAGTTTAGAAAGTAATACAACTAAACTTTAATTCAAAACAATTCATTTATTCAAAGATCACTTAAAATGAGTACAAACAAGGACTAAAAGTATAAAAGATATCAAATAATTGTACCAAAATATTGTAAAATTACAAGTATAGGTGACAATTATCATGGTGTACTTTGTTACATTAAGCATATATAAATTTAATATAGATTGTAAAAAAAAATCATGAGAAGAACCTATAGCCTTTATAGACATGGACATAAGTTTCTCTTCCAATTCTTATTTTTCATACATCAATGAGGTAATGTGGGGTTTCTCTTTATCTAATTATATGTTGTTGCTCTTGGTGAAATGAAAATTCTAACATCTCAAATTCATAACAAGTGGCAATTGGAGCAATAGTAAGATGGAAAAAGCAAGTAAAAATCAATATTAGGGGTTTTACATTGAAATTAACTTCATTGCAATGTAAAATTTATTATTTCAATAGAAAGGAACATGCAACCATTAATAGGAACACCATAAAATTATGTTAGACTTCAATAGATTTAGGTGCAAATAACCTTAGCACTTGGGCTGGTCAAAATAACCAATAAAACAAATAACAATTAAATAAATGCTAATCTTAACAGTTGTAATATTTTTTTTAAAATGCATTATTATATAGAGTGAAAGAAAGCATACAAGTTAAGATATAAAACACACATAGGTATGAAGATTGGTTATAGTTATTAGTAAGAAAGTAACTAAAATTTATTGAAAAAACATTATATCACTCACTTATATAAATCAAGTATGATATCCTTAACAAACTTAATCAAAGAACAAAGGTTAATCAAGAACTTATGATCAATGACACTCTTCCCATCCACCATGTTTGCAAAGTCAATGAGTTTGACCATTGTCTTTCCTTTCTTTTTTTTTCCTTTCAATCTTCCCTTTTCACACACCATTAGAACATAACTAAGAAAAAAAAAATTGAGTTATATAGCCAAGGCACAATAAATAACCTGTGAAGAAGTAGTTCATGAATTTAATATCAATTAATCATTAATAAATGCATATCAAAATACATAAATTGCACATAAATATCATGGCATAATATGTGCTTTAAACCCAAAATAAATCACAAAACATAAAGCAATAAAAGTTAGCATAGGCTAATAATTTTGCAATACTTGGACTATGGCATCAAAATTAAAAATGATTAATATACAAAACACTAAAGGATGAATGATATATGAATCCTAAGATTTGAATAAGTTTTCAAATAGAAAATTTTGACGAAGTCACTATAAGATAGACTGTTGAGAGAGGGAGATATGTTAAGATTATAAACCCTAAAATTACATGTTAAAAGAATAGGTTGCATGGTGAAGCCTAAAACCATCGTATAAATGATTTCAATATTGTCACTAGTGAGAGTTAGATAGAGAAAGCAATCAAGATGGTGAAGAAAATTTTCAAAGAGACAAAAAAGAGACTAGGTTGATGAAGAAATTTCTAATGAGTTTAAAATGAGAAACAATGAAAGTGAGATGAGGCAAACAAAAATAAAAGACTAATATGAATAATTATAAAATAATTAATAATTATTTTAAAAATTATATTTAGTATAATTTTTAATTATTTAATAATGTAATATTTTTTTTAACTAATAATATATGAAAATTAAATTTTATTCTTATTTTTCTTACTACATACTTATTTTATTTTATATATCTCCTTTAAATATTGTGTAGAAATTATTAGAAAACTTTGTAGTAGAAATAAAATTACTCTTTAGTATAGTTTGTAGACGAACTACGTCCATGTTTGTATTGATGTTGTATTTTTCGTGACATCACACACTTTCAACACATAAGTAATAAAGGAAATATTTTTGGAAACATATTAGAGACAAATAAATGGTAATACATACATGCACTAAAACTCTAAAGAGTGGCCACCTCGTTGATCACCTTTCCTTCAGTTTTTATTGCACCGTATAATTTTTAAAAATTTATAAATAGGCATGCATCTAGTTATCATTAATGTAAGGTTGTTTTAATTTAATTATAATGATCTCAAATTTAAACACAAAATATATATACAACTATATTAAATAATACAAAAATCGATTTGAATACCATTACCTCCTCTAAATAATACAAGTGAACTCAAAAATATATATATATAGGTATCTAATTCGCAATTGTCTTCTCCTTTTTATTATTATTTTTGTTATTGTTTTCTACGTTCAATGTTTGTCATCTTGTATCATTTTTGGTATAATTAATAGCCACCAAGTCTCAAATTTAAAGCAAATTCCTTCCGAGAGTAACTATCTAAAGAGCAAAGCATGGAAGTGGTGGGTTTAGACGAAGAGAGTGCAGGCTACGATAGAGTCAAAGAAGTGAAGGAATTTGAAGAGAGCAAAGCTGGAGTGAAAGGGCTCGTAGATTCTGGTATTCTCAAGCTTCCAAGATTCCTCATCCATCCACCAGACTCTCTTCCATCATCAACATCTTCCAACACAGCTTCAAGCTTGCAGGTTCCTGTGATAGATTTCACAGGCTATAATGATGAGGGGTGTCGCAGGTCAAAGATAGTGAGTGAGATTCGTGAAGCATCAGAAAAGTGGGGGTTCTTTCAGATGGTGAACCATGGTGTTCCTGTTAGTGTGATGGATGAGATGCTAAGGGTGATCAGAGAATTCCACGAGCAACCGAGGGAGGTGAAGAAAGAATGGTATTCCCGTGAGCCTAAGGTGAGAGTTAGGTATTTCTGCAATGGAGATCTTCTGGTAGCAAAAGTAGCAAACTGGAGGGACACCATAATGTTTGACTTCCAAGGTGGTCCTCTCAGCCCTCAGGCTTATCCACTGGTATGCAGGTACTGCTAACAAGGGTGAGGTAGCATGTGTTGCTTAATTCAATCATATTTGGATAAATTTGTTATATTGTTAGTATAAACAGTCATAGTATAAGAAAATAAAAAGATAAAATGGACTAGTGTTATTTTATAAATTAAAATTAATTTTTAAAAATTAAATAAAAGAATTTTTATAAAAGTTATGTACGTAAATTAATTGTAATTTATGAAAAAAATTATTTATTTTTTTAATATTTTTCTCTTATAAACTTGTATAGTTTATGTTTATCTAAGTAGGGCATTAATATTTAAACACTCAAATTGGTGTTGAAAAAATTTATTGAGATATGTGTCATCAAAAAATGGCAATTATGTTAATCAGAGGAATGCATGGCTAAAACTTTAAAAGTGAAATATTTTGAAAATTATTATTAATATGTAACTCTTACAATGAAATTTCTCTTTTTTATCTCTTGTGAACAAAAAAGAAAAATACTCTTACAATGAATTGTAATACATATTAACGTGTGTGTGTGTGTGTGTGTTTTTTTTTTCTGAAGTGGAAACGTGGTTTTTAATGATAAAAAATTGTTTTTATTCGTTAACAATGTCCTTATTGTATTGATGATTGGCGCTCAAGACCCTAAAAATATATATATAAAGAATCACTTAATTCGATTCATAAAAATTGGAAATCTTAGTTGCATTAACACATCAACACATATCAAGCGTTTCATTACTAAGAAGAGACACTTAGAGCATTTAGAATATAAAATTTAATTTGACTTTAGTTTGTAGAAATTACATACAAATGTCAATTGAATTGGTAAACCTTCCATATTTAAAGAGTAATATGATTAATTTTTATAATTCTTAAGCACTTATATATTATTAGGGATTGATTTCTCTGACCCAAATTTCTTGTAAAGTTCACTCAATGAAAATGTGTGTATCCAATTTTTATAATTGGATAGAAAGAAATTAGTTAACTTTGGCTGCCTGCGAAGCTTTAGATTGTTGAATATAAATGATACCCATGAAAGTTGTTTTCTCTACAGGGAAGCAGTGATTCAATACATGGAGCACATGTTCAAACTGAGAGAGATATTGTCAGAGTTACTGTCAGAGGCATTGGGGCTCAAGAGGGACTATCTTAAAAACATAGAATGCATGAAAGGTGAAACAGTGGTATGCCACTATTACCCACCTTGTCCAGAGCCAGATTTGACACTTGGTACGACTAAGCACTCAGACCCATCATGCCTAACGATTCTCCTTCAAGATACCATAGGTGGTCTCCAGGTTTTCCATCAAAATCAATGGGTTCACATTAAGCCCATGCCTGGAGCATTAGTGGCCAACATCGGTGACTTCATGCAGGTACTAACATGGATTCCTGTGTACATAGTGTGTGTTGCCAAATAATTGGGTAACTTAATTATACTGTGAAAATGTTTGGTTAGAGTTTTGTTTATTTTTTTTTTTTTAAAAAAGAAAGTTATTAAGTGAAGAAGATTATGAGAAAATAGAACTAGTGTTTGACTTATAATTATACAGCTTTCAGCAGTGTTTCAACTTTATATTAATTTTTCAAGTATTTATACATACTACACAATAAACAAATGAGAATCCAACATTAAAAATCCTTTGTTTTCATAGTGAGTAAAGTATCTTATTCCTGTCAATTTGTCATTTCTTGAGTAGCTTATCAGCAATGACAAGTTAAACAGTGTTGAGCATCGAGTACTGGTTGGGCGAGTTGGACCAAGAGTATCAGCTGCATGCCATATATATCCCAACACAAGCTACAAATATGGGCCAATAAAGGAGTTCATATCAAACGAAAATCCACCCAAATATAAGGAGATCCACATTGGGGAATATCTAGCTCATTACAGGTCCAAAGGGCTCAGTGGCTCCAAAGCCCTGCATTATTTTAGGTTATAACACGCCAATCTGTTCTTAAAAACAAAATGTTGGTTGTGACATGTGTAAGAAGGTACCAATGCAACTTATAGTTAGACCCTCCTCAGGCATTATATGGTTGGTAACTTCATGCATAATTGCCTATCTTAGTAGGTTGAAATAATTTTGTAATAACCCCATTGACTCCATCACTTTTTATGCATGATTTGGTTAGGAAGCTTTATTCTAAAAGTTTATCTAAGTCAATTGTGTGTGCTTTAAGCCATGTTACTTGTGCTTGCCATCACTTATTTGGGTGCCACTAAGTCGTTACCACCTGACGAACCTCGTAGAATCACAAAATGCTTAAAATCTTGTTATCCCGTGACCTAATTACTTGACCCAAACTGAGATTAGGTTGGTTTCGTTTAGATTGCCTACAAACAAACAAAAATACAACGGTAATTGATTTTTCGTAAGCTATTTGATTTCTGGTATTAGGAACAGGAACTCTTGCTACAAAATTCATACTTATCTTTCTACTTGGATGTCACACAATCTTCCCTTAGTTTTATGTTTACATGTGCAGAAAGAAAACAATTGTAAGAGTTAAAAACACTCAAAATTCAGCTCCAAACCATGCTTGTAGGCTTTGATTGGTCATGGAATTGTGGTTTTGTCTTGGATACAAGGCTCTTGTTCTAGATAGAGGGAAAGCAAAAATATTTAAACTTTGTTTTTGTTTAGTTTTTTTACATTTCAAGGAAATCCAAAAATAAAACAGGCTCTGAAAATTAATAATATTTTTTAATGAACTAGTATTTTTTTAGTGAGTTGATATTTGTAGGTTTTGAATTTCATTTTCCCTTTTGATTTTGTTTCATTAATGGAAGTTCTGTTTCACATATCTGAGGTATAGTCGTATAGGAACATCTCAGTGAGTGACTCGCCTCACTGACACAGCACTTTTTTCTTTTTGTTTTTTTCCTTTCCATGTTTGAGATCTTTAACACCTTTTGCAAATTCAGCTAGGAAAATAAACTAAACTACTAAAATATTTTTGCCCAAAATATATCTACAGTATATGAAGTTTTGATGATTTATGTTTTTAATTTTTAATTAATATTTGATCGGTGTTAATTTTTTAATTATTTTTTATTTAAATTTTTGTTATTATTTTTAAATGTTTTTTTTAAATGATAATCTAATAATTATTTTTAAGATAATATATTTTTAGTCTTTTAATTTTTAATTTTTAAATTAATATTTGATCTATTTTGATTCTTTAATTATTTTTTTTATTTAGTATTTGTTGTTACACTTAAGTGTCTTAAGATATATTATTTTTAAATAAATGGTTAAGTTTTTTTTTTCAATTTTCTTTTACTTCTTTTTTAACTATAATTCCAATTTTATCCCTGACTAACCTTGTTCTCTCTCCCTGAAATCACAACAAAAACTAATTTTTGTAACATAAACGAATTTTTTATATTTATTTTGTAAAAATATACTATAAAACTAATTTTTGTTGTATATTTAATTCGACTACACAGAAAAATATTTTCTTTCAAACAAATGACGCGTGCAAAAATAAACAACTCAATAATGTCGTAGAAGAAAAAACTCACATAGAGAAGGAAACCACAAGAAAGAAGTTGTGGGAGATAAAAATGAGAATATAAAAGGAGGTGAAAATGTTGGAAGAAAGAGAAGGGTGGGTATCATCTTTTTACATTTTAGCATCTGAATAAGTACTTGTTTTCATATTTTTAAATTTTAAAAAACATGTTTCTTTTGTTATCTTGTTTCTTGGTTTTAAAGAATGATATGAAAAATGTATTTGAATTGTTCATTTTATAACAAATTAAATATTTTTCGTATAAAGTTTTGTATTTCTATTAATTGAAAATTAATTTTTTTAATATAAATGTATATAATATTAATATTAATACTAATTAAATTCGCTTCACTATTTATTTATAAAAATAAAACCAAAATACTATTTCATAAATCACTGTATGTACAAGCTAAGTTAAAGGACTATGCATGCTCAATCCGTACCATCAACGTGTCTATATATAAAATATAACAGTTCTATTTGGAATACTGCTCGTACCTCCTACAAGATGCTAATACTTATTCTTGATTATAGAATAAATTATACTATTTGTTTTTAAAATTTTATAAAATTACATAAATGCTTCTTACATTATTTTACTCCTACAACAATTCACCTTAATTTTTAAAAACTATACATTAATATATTTTCATACATTACACTAATTCTTAAATTATTTTAAAAACATTACACTAAATTTGCCTAAAAATCATTATAAATGTTAAAAACACAAAAATATTCTATAATTTGACAAAATTTCAAAATTAGATAAACTTAAAAAAATTATTATAAATGTTAAAAATAAAAAATACTTATATAATTTCATAAAATATACTTTAAACTGCTTATGAGTTGACAGCAGTTCTTTTAGTTTAGATGTATAAAATAAATAAGCTGAAAGTGTAACAGTGGCGCATTACTTTGCAAAGTCAACATTAGTTTTAAAAAACTACACATGTATTCAAACTTGCATCCCAAAAAGAAAACTACTTTCTACATAGTCAATGTTGCGAAATTGCACGCTTTAGCAAGCTTTTCCTTTTTGCATTTTTTTAACTAAACATTACACTGCTTCTTTCTGTACTATCTTTATATAGAAAACAAACAATGAAATCAAATTCTCAAAGTTGTAACCTCCTTAAATAGATTTCTTTGCCTCCATCCAACAACCAGTTTTGTTGAATCAATGGCTACTTGAGGTAGATGACTACAATACCCTGCTATTTTTTAAGGGAGAAAGGAAGGTATTTTTGAGTGTCCCACATTCTACTATTTAATCACGTTTTGTTGCCAAGGGTAGCATCTTCAGCAAGAGGAGTTGAGAGTGATAAGGTTCAACACATGGGACATGAGATGCTTAACTGCAACAAATGTCAATGCATTCTCCATGAAACAAGTAACCACAATCAGGTATTCAACCAGTCTTTGTCCTTGTAATCTGTCAAGCATACAGAGCAACAAAATGCTATTATTTCTAAATCAGGCTTATGCTACTTGTCTTGGGAATACAAACAGCAACTAATTAACACATTTAAAACTTTCCTAAACACAATCGTTGTAAAATTCCATAAGGTCCTTAAAGAGCATGATGCAACAAAAATAAATCTCTTAGCAGCGAAATATTCCTCTGTGCTGCTTAAGAATTACTAAACATAAGAAAGAAAAACAAAGCAAGCTAATTTTCTAGTTCCAAATTTTAGCCGGTTTAACTTCCGGTAGCCACATTCATTAATTCGTTGATAATTACAAAAGGAGGTCAGCTACAAATATATAATTCAATTTTGACTACAAATAACTCATCAGCCAGTTCATGAATGCATGGAATAAAAAAGAATACTCGCATGAGTAATGATATATCTTGAAACAAAAACCAAAAACCTACTAATTAAAAATTATTACAAACTCAAATAATTGAAATTGCAAGAGTTTATGAATCAAATAGATTCAAGAGCAAAATTAATGAAACAGATCAGACATTATCAAAATTTCGTGAGTGGAAGGTGTCACTTACTAGGCATTTACTTGTAATTGCTACCTGTTGGGTCAGTTATTGGCAGATTCCAACAAATCTTATTACTTCTCTACCAATTTCAACACAATATTGAAGAAAAAACAGACTTGTATAGAGAAAAATCAGAAATGAATAAAAAGAGACAGAGGAAAGCTATTGCAGAGAAAAAAACGAGAAACCAAGAAGAATAAGATGAAAACCTGGATACTGGTCTTGCACGCAGCATGGCAGTTGCAGAGAAGCAAGAAAGGACTTGGTTGCAGTGTCGTGAGGAATGGTAGCATGGATAATGGTTGAAGAGAACTTTGCCTCAACATACGAAGAATATAAAGAAGAGGACTCAAATAATTGAGTTAAATTCACTCACGCCATGTTTTCACCTTTTTCATCTTCAAAATTTTCCAAAGAAAACGTGAAAAAGAAACTTTCTGATTTGGGCTTAATTTAGAAAATATTTTCAAGAAAAACATTCTCCAAAATACAACCAAACATGTTCGAATCTTATTTTCTATTTTTATTGAAAATGAAAACATAAAATGAGTGAAGTAAACAGGCCCTAACATTAAGTGTCATTTCAAAGATCCAGTTACAACTGTCAATGAAGCAGCTCTAGAGTTTCCAAGAATCAAATAGTTTTTAAGAATACATAGTGCTCTTGGATTGCAGTAATTGAACAAGCGGCCACAAGATATCCAATCTGTGTAAATTTCTGTTGTTTTGGCCCTGTGACAGACAATTCACTGATCTGTATCAATCACTTAGTAGTTGAATATAAAGATAAAAAATTTTGTAGTTAAGAACTCTTGCACATCTGTATTCCATCAATGTTCACATATAATATGCCAACTATTTAGAATTTCAATACAGGACTCTTATACTTAAGGAACATACATGGTCTATATAAAGTTTTTGTCAAATTCAAATTATTTATCAAAAAGATAGTTCCACTTAAGTCCAAAGCTGTAAATTATGAAATAAAAATTTCTAACTTACAACAACTTTAATTACCATAATTCTTACATAAATATTATGAATTAGGTAGCTTCACATGCAAGTTGTTCCATGGAATTGAGCAGGGTATAACATGGAAAAGTGCAACAAGAATTTTCTGTGATCTTAGTCCATAGAACACCTTGCTAAGTGAAACTTTAGTCTCTGTCTCGAGTATCAAAGCAGGAAACAATCACTACAAGTTTTCATCCACGAATCATCATGATAATTGATACACAATAGTTTTTACAACATACTTCAATTATTTATAGAACATGCATGTTATTTCTTCAGTCCAAAAGTATGAAAATGGGGCAGTGAAGTGGGTTTGTTTAATGGAATGAGAAATAAATCTTACTTCAGATCCTGCCTCAACCACAAAACATATGCATGTCTTCTCACCATGAGCTTCTGTTGCAGCATTCAAAATTGTCAGACCCAAGCTTCTAATGGCTTCTGCTATCTCAAGAAAATGACTGCACTCCTCACACAGCATCTGCAGCATAAGTCATAATTAGCATACAAGGGACATACTCTTTGGTTGATATTTGGGAGAGTAAAATCTTAGAAGGGCCTCTAGCCTCCATTTCTCGTAAGGAGTCTTTCTCTTGTTTTTTCTAGAAAAATATATCAAGGTTGTAATTTTCAACTCCTACACACCTCAACAAGCATCTGGCCATTCTTATTAAGATTCTCCACTAATATTGAACGAACTTTCAGATGACCTCCTACTTCCATTGCCCAACTTGAACCTTGTTGATAACTTGATCCAGGAATGTCTTTTTCCATGAGATGCAACTGCACAATTGCAATAGCATTAAACAATGGAGATAATATAATAATAAATTAAATTACACATTCATAAATTGTTCATATGGAGCAAATCATATTTTCAAAATGGGTCATTCAACAATCAACACTACAAAAACTCACTCTCTTTAATAGCAATTAAACAAATACGCAAAATCTTAGGGTCCTGCTAAAGTGACCCAAAGGGAAAATATTAAGGAGAATTAATGTCATTGTTTTTAGTAAAATAAATTTTGAGCAAATTACACACCACCTGTGTTTTACACGAATTACACTTAACATCACTCTTTTTATTATTCTTAAATTAACCTCCCTTAATGTTTAAAAATATTATACTTACATCCCTTTATATATTACACTAACCTCCTTTAATATTTGAAAAACATTACATTGACAGTCTCTTATATATTACACTAACACTTCTACAAGGGAAGTTATTGTAATGGTTAAAAAAGCAGAAGATGTTTGTGTAATTCAAAAAAACTTCAAGGGGTATCACTGTAATTTGATCATAAATTTTCTTTCGAGGCAAAATATATGTCAAGTTAAAAAATCAAAGCATAAATCAATACCAAGTTAAACATTCAATAATGACAAGTTAAAATATTCAAAATTAATTTTAATTAATAAAACCATAGTTTTAGTACAAAAACACAATTAATTGTCCTTCAAAAATGCCAAAATCTTATTATGTGTATGACATACTGTGTAATCCTGAGTAAGGAACCAGTGTATTTATAGTAATCAAATATCAATACTCAATACCTAATTGAGCATAAGTATAATCAGTTAACTTCTTTATAGCCTATGAACCAAAGGTAGACTTCTAAAATCCCATCAAACCTTACCTTTGTCTTTGTATCTGCAAATTTATTTAGCTTGTCAGCATGCTTTGTTATATTCTGCAGAAAGAGCATGTGTTTTATGGTGCACTCCAGTAGTGAATCAATACTGCACTGTTAACAACATCATAAAAGTTTTAGCCAAGTGAATAGAAACAACCATCATCAGAAAATAAAAAATTACTGTGACAGGATTAGTAAATGTATGTGACAGCAAGATACCTTTGCACCATTTGGCACCAGTTCCCTCAACTCCTTAATACGATCTTGGATCAGTTGTCTGTCCCTTGGCCTAGGCCTACAACTTTCTCCAGGTCTAGCCCTCTTCTTGCTGTTCTTAGTTGGTTCAGAAGACCTCTCAAACTGTTCACTGCATGAACTAGGACATGTAGAAGAAAAACCCTTTGGGGACATTACACCACATATCCCAGATGAACTCAAACTATAATGTTTGTCCTCTCTAACAAGAGGGGGCTGGTCTATTGAGCAGCCTTCTGAATTAATAGTGTGCATAGTGTGAATAGAACCTTCAGGATTTCTTCCTGAGGCCATTGCAGCCTGCATCGATGCTGAATATGATAACTCACTATTAACATTATTATTACTATGGCAAATGTTAGCCACCATAGCTTCCAACAGATGCTCTGGGCGAGATTCAGAAGTCAATTGGCTACAGCTAATCTCATCTGACATCTCAGTGGTTTTAACATCTTGATTTGCCTCAGCTGCCCAATCAAAATATTTACTCCCTTTCAGAAAGCTTGGTCCAAGTGCTTCATGTAGCTCATAGCCAGCAGGAAACTTCATTGTGTATGAGGTATCATTGTAAGAAGGTTCAATCTGAAACTTTGACTTCTCAGTATTTTTTTGGGAGTTTGCATCAGCAGATCTTGGCACATTCAACACCCCTTTTTGGTCGATATCTACGTAATGAAACTTGTCACTCTCACAAACAGATGCATCAAGAAAGTCTGAAGGGAAGGATACAGAATCAACTCCAACATTTTCTGATGGACATACTAAATCATTGACACCATTATTATCCACAACTAAATTGTGTAAAAATGATGAAACATTTTTTCTTGATTTCAAACTTGTATCTTCACAACCAGTGTTGTTCCCTTCAAACTTCCTCTCATTTACAGGTCTTATCCCTACAAATTTCTGCTGCTCCACGTTTGTCATATTTGACATTAACTTAAGTATAATGGAACTTCCATCACTGTTTAATTCAGGCCCCTCATGCTTGGCCACATCAACAGCCATTTTCTGATAAACAACATAAGGTGAATAACTCTTCCCAGGACACTGAAAGGGCATTAAAATATCCGGTGCTTTGTGCTTCACAGTTTTCTCTGTATCATGTAAGTAAGCAGGCATACTTTCTGAAGTCTTTGTATCAAGCTGAAAGAGAAAAATGAAACATACATCTTATGATTATGCTCAATACATTAAGGATAAAAAATAATTATGTACACTCCATTAGCTTTGTTAGTGTGTGAAAAGATGTACATGCCACTGGTCACACAACCTGTACCCACCCACACAAGCATATTCATGCAGAGTGCAGACACATACACATAGAAAGAAGTGGTGACAAAAGGTTACCACAGATGAAGAATTCTTCACACTATTTTGTACTTGATTAGGAACATGGCCTACTGTGTAATCTTGAGTAAACAAAAAGAGACTTCGGATACAGGTTACGACTCCCATATCTTCAGTAACCTGCTATCAGGGATGACAGAAAACGAGCAGATTAATAAATAATTCGATAATAAATGGACTTCCACATAAATATTCAACTCATCCAAAAATATTCTAAATCAATCATATTCCCCTAAATCTTAAACAAGAAAGTAAGCACAAGACCTACCAAATTACAAAACATTTGCATGTCAACATGTAAGAATAGATCATAGAAGTAATTCGGGGAGTTAAAGAAGCAACTAAGCACAAGTCTGTAATAAAAGCTAAAATGCTTTCTCTAGATTAAGCAATCAACTTTTCAGCCAATTTAGATACCAATTTACATAACTTGTGAAAACTGTTGGATTTTTGTGTGTAGAAAATATATTTATAAATGAAGAGATGTATTGCGTAGAGGAGATTTATCAATATTTTATTCATAGTACTCTATATAGAGAGAAAAAGTGCAATACAAAATTCAAATACTAATATTATCTTAATCTTAAAATCAAACTACAAACTACTAACCACCAAAATCTAAATGATAAGCATAGTATTCTTATCTTTATCTAAATACCCTAAAATTTGAAATAACAAAAACTCCCAAATTCTAAATTATTCAAATTCAAATTACAGATATTTAGGCATCTATTTTCAACAAAAACAAAGAGATGCCAAAAGCAGGGGTTTCCACAATTATCTAAACTTTACAGTTTAGGTCAGCATTTACAGAAGAGTTCCACCCACTCCAACATGCATGTAACTCGCAAGTGAACAATAAGTATGTGATGTTTCATTTCATATTAGTAACATCAGTGTTATCATATGTAGAATTGCATCTGTAAATCAGTACTAAATATCCCTTTATATTTTATGCCAAAATGGGCTATTAAGTTTTCAAAATGTCTATTAATAGCTTTACACAGTGTGTGTGTGTATATATATATATATATATATTGTATAGTTAGGAATTACGATTGACAAGTATTCAATCAATATCTCAATCACCACCCAAGCGGTGACCAAGATGAGATGGAGAAATAGAAACGCAACTCATAATATTTGAATAGTTATCTTATGATGGAAAAATTAAAAAAATGCAAACAAACTTTAAATTACTGAAAACAAAATGCAATGAAAAAAATAGTAAGGGTTAACAGATGTGTTACTGAACCACAGCTGCAACCATTTTCAGCGGCAAAATGGAATTTAAGCAAGAAAAAAAAAAGGAAGAAGACTGTAGTCATCTTACTTTATTTAAAGAGCCAAGTTGAACAACTCCAAGGGGGACTACCGCTACAACAACAATGGTCTACAACACAAAGCAAAGGTCTGTTAATAAAAAATTCTATTGCAGAAAAAAGTCATATTCTAAAAGAGAACTGTGGGTTTTCTAACATGAGTACACCAGAAGTCCAGATTCCAGAATCTAATTTTTTTTTAATTTCATTTTATTCATTAGGAAGTTGATGCCACAACTTTTTCTAGCTTCGTTACTATGCAACTGCAACAATTCATCTACCACAACACAGAAATCTAGCTCCATCTTCTTTATCTTAAAAAATATATCTATGACAAACGAAGAGACCCATTTAGGATCAAGTGGTGTACTTCAGGTAAAAAGATTGTTACAAATTCGTTGATACAATGCAGCACATGTGATTAATCAACACTTGACATAACTCCGCAATATGAATCACCAAAGCTGACTCCAATGCTCAACTAGGTAATATGATAACATGCAGATGACATATTTTCATCTGAATATACTAACTTTTGCCAACACGGTACTCTAAAATGTATGGATGGTTCTGGTTGCAAAATGTGAAATAGGAATAATGAGCCAAGGTCCTTCAGTGACTAGATAATTTGAAATATTAAGTCCATCATCATACTAACCACAATTTTCCAAATACATAGTTCAAATTAAATTATACATTGACCATTATACTAAGAAATGGGAGACAACTCCAACTTCTCGGTAAAAATAGAAATTACTCTCTTGCTGTTTACATTGAGATTGAATTACATTGTTAGCATTATCTTACCCTAATTCCAGCAGAAAACTGAGATTGCCACCCATCAGCAAACTGAAAACAAATCAAAGAGGAGAAATGGAGTGAGACTGATTGGAAGATTACTTATGTAGATAATTCATCATATGTATCCAGTTTCAATTAGAGAATTTCAATCCTCACCTCAAAAGATGGGCCAGAACTTGTAACTTGATTGTCTACACAGATCCACTGATGTCTTCCGGTAACAGCTACCTGTCCAACAATTCTGTAAAAAGAAGACATTAGGCTAGGAGCTACACTAAGATTAATTTAAACGTAAGTAGCATATAGATTCATTAGTTAAGCCATACCCTTCCCCTAATGAATATACATGATATGACATCTTTGCCACAGCTAACCCTAGAGGATCATGCGAAAAATCTGCACTGCCAATCGGCTCCAATGTATTCTGGCAGCTTTTATTTTCGGAAGAGTCACAACTACTAGGATTGTCATAGTAAGCATCCTCCCATGTCAAGATCCTGCAAGCAAATGTCACACCCAGAAAATAATTTATGGAAACACTCACACATCGAGTTTAAATCTTTGGGCTAAGTAGATGCCACACCAACAAATCAATAGATGGCTACAGATATACAGTACTATAAGAACAACAATAAATGCAAATCTTATCCCAATGCAGACACAATAAAAATAAAAACACACATCACTCTGACTAGACAGAATGGTAATAATCCACCAAACAAGATGCTCATAGAACACACCAGTTTTCCTTAATCCAACACAGAGAACATCCAAGAGCAAACCCCTCCTCCACTTGGCCCCTTCCAATAATATCATCATTACATGGATTCTAGATATACTCAAGCCATGTCCTTAGTTTAAAATCCAAAATTAATAATTCTAACAAGTATCACACATAAGCTCAAATTTAATCACCTAGAAACCACTATGTTGAAAGAAACTAAGCTCAAACATGAAATCACCAAACTAGTAAGAAAAAAACATAAAGCGCAGGGATGAACATTTTCACACTAAAAAGATGCAATATATAAATAAACATCAAAAACAAGGCCAAGTAAGAATGAGAACATGAAGTCATGAACCATACATCCGAGCCCGATGTTTGAGCTTCCAAAAGATGGCATACTTCCAATCAGTACCCAAACAGAAGCTTCTGAGCAGTCGGTGCAAGTTGCTACCCATTTTCTTCCTCTTCTTCACAAAATGAAAACTTTTTGACACCCTAGAAAAAGGTTGTCAAACACACCTCCAAAAAACAAAAACAAAAACAACCACAACAAAAATAACAACAACAACCCTCCAATTCCCACACCACCTTTGCCTTAGCTTCCCCTATAAGACCCTCTTCCAGCCTGTTTCCTCCGCAAACCTGCTCGCCGTTTTAATGGCGGTCCAACCGTTGCCAACAGCAACCGATCCCTACCCATCACTACTCACACCACCAAGCTTCAAACTTTGTTGCTTCAACAGCTTCTAGATGGACTCGCACTCACATTTGTTGCCACAACAGATTCAACCAAACATTCCACTCCCAAACCACCATTGCTAGCTTCCATGGCTGAATACAGATTCCAAATAAGTCACTGAAAAATCAACTTAGCTTATATCTGAAGACATGGGTGAAACCAAAGGGGTGTGTGAACTGAAGCCAGAAAGATATGTCAACTTAGAAAAAAGGGTATGGTGAAGATGGAAAAGAAACAACAAAGTCCAAGGCTTTATGGAAACTCAAACCATAAATTTCTAGTCTTTGAGCTTCATTCGTTGGAGAAAAGAAAAGCTAACTGTTTTACTTTATTTTTCTTTTTCCTTTTTTTTTCACAGCTAGAGGAAGAAACAGTTTCCCTCCGTAGCTAGAAACACAGAAGTCGAAGTGGAACAAGACTGAAGAGGGTGTTTCTATATTGGAGTTAACATGCGCACTTTGTGTATTTCTAGCTTTTCAATGGGGGAATGTGAGCACACGGTGCACTATAGCAAAGGGCAAAGGCATAATGGGCAACACATGCTGAACAAGGAACACTACTAATGAAGGGTTACAAGTTACATTAGAGGCTAATTTGTGATTGTATTTAAACTTGAGGAGTAACAGTGAGGACAAAAGGTGAAGGGAAATAATAATGAAAAGGTGGAACAATGCAATAGGGTTATGAATACGGTTTATGGTGTCAATTGATGTGGCAAACAACATCATATCAAATTGAGGAAATGCATCCTTATCTTTTTCCCTCAAATTTTCGAATCCATTTTTTTTAAACCCTCGTGAAGTCACTCCCTCTTAAGCCTTAACGTCCTTTTCAACAATGATTTTATTGCTGTAATGATCTTATTGCCCTAAAGTTGTGACACATTTTTCATCACATGTTGTAACCATTTTCCACTTTATATCTTATTATAATTAATATTTTTTTAAGGATTTTGGGTCTTAATAATTTAATTTTTTTTAAGGGTTCTCTTTGAATCTACACATATTCCATTGAAAGGTAGCAGTCATGTCTTTTATCATATCATGCACCGGTTTAATCAAACAACTTCAATTTGATCCTAGTTCAAATGGAATAAGTTAAGCATGTTTATGATTTCATTGAACAGATTTTATTTTAAGATGTTTTTGTCCTACCACCACCTTAAAATATGTATGTTTCCTTGTCCTGCACCAACTCAACATTATTTTTGGAATCCCATTATTTGTTTTAACACTGCAATATTCGAGAGTCATTATTACCATTGATTTTCAATCATTTTATCTTTTCCTTTATTACGTTGTTGACATGTTAATCCATTTTTTTTTAGGACTAGTTTCTAGGATAATATAGTAGTTGCGCTGAATTTAGTCATTAATACATTATTCTTAGTAGTGAGTAATCAGGGTTGAAAGATAATGGATTTTATTGTTCCATTAAAATTTCAAATTACCAAATGTATTATTGAACATCCAAATCAGTTGACATAAATTGTTTCAATTTAACATATAATCTTAAATTCAAATTTTAAATATTTTTATTACAATTGTGTTAGATTCTCATCTTAAACAAAATTGTCTACTAGATATATGAGTATCCTGGTAGAAAGAAAAAAAAAAAACTATCAAATGATGTTGATTTAGGTAATATAAAGATTCAATCTGTCGGGAGTAGTTAACACCTGGTTTCCTAACAATATTAAGTTACAATCACGCAACCTTGTATTTTGTTGCTTAAACATCTCACTAGACCCTACGTTTCATCAATTATCAATCACCGATAAGAATAATGGCCCAACATCTATCATCCCGAATTTGACTTCAAGAGAGTGTTGCTGGTAATCAAATGGGTGTCAAGATATTGCTTGAAAATCTTATCTTGGTCAAAACTCACAAACAAAACAATTATATAGGTCTATAAAATTTAGCACAAGAAAAAAAAATCATTATTATTATTTTACAATCTTTGAATGAAAAACAAAATTTGAAAAATTGTGATTGTTGTTATCATTATTAATTTGCAACAAATTTAATTCCAATGTTATCAAAAGCTTGGGTTCTAGTCATTGGATAAATCAACTACGCTACATGTATGAATATACTAAATTAGTGATAAGAAATGACCGTTCTCATAAATACAAAGAGAAAAACAATCATGATTTCTCTCTTGTGTTTTTTCTCCCCGTTTTCTTCTAGAAAATTGAGTTATCTACTTTTTTACTTTTCTATTCAGTAAATTTCATTTATTGGTCCGATATTTTTAAATTTAATTACCATGGCTAGGTAATGTTGCGACAATATATTTTGGATTACATTTTCAATTTTTCTAAAGATTTCAAAGGCTTTTTTTTTATCATATATATGGTGTTCCTTTTCTTACTTTTCCTTTTTCTCTTGACATAGTTGGCTGCCAAAATCATCCAAGTAGATCTTGTACTCGATCTATTAACTAACACGTAATTTAAAGATGACTCCTTAGCCTTCAAAGTCGTGAGTAGTAGTTTGATCTTCTCCTTCTCTCTCTTAGTCAATATAGATGGACATAAAAATGAACACCCATATGAAACTCAATCTTAAATATGTTGAAATAAGTGACATTAGTGGGCAATACCTAAATGAATTATCTTTTAGCTAGAAGTTAAGAAACCAACATTTACACTTTTAATGTGTATGAAGATTTTTCTTTACTGTAACTCGCTTTTGTCAATACACATATCTCAAATAAAATATTTGATTTTAATTTTTGTTAGTTTTCTTTTCAAGGTTGTTCGTGAAGCCAGTCCAAGTACAATGACAAAAAGAGGTATAAGTAATCCAAAAATGATCATAAATTCATCACAAAAAAAAAATTATCATCTAGCCTTAAACTCCTTTAAAATACCCCTTCCTTGAAGTGACAATATTTCAATCTTTTGAGTGTAAAAGAAAATAAAAAAATAAATTAAATTTCTAATAGACTTTTTAAACTATTATTAAAAAAATTTTAATTTTAACTATTCAACAATTTTATACTATTTTTTAGATTAAAAATTATTGGTGTTCCCAATCTACTAGATTATAAACTAATTTCACTTACAATACATAATTATCATTGATTTAAAAAATTTTGCACACACAAAAATTAAACACAAGTTCTTTTAATAAATATAGGAAGAATCAAATATAGATTTTTTTTATCAAATAAATTATTCTTCCACTTGTAAATACAACAAAATCTTACATCATTATTTCATCAATTTCATAGATTAGTTTAATATTTTTATTTAATTATAAATTAATAATACATTATTTAATAAAATTGATATTTGATATATAAATTGTTAAAATTATGAGATTGTCTAACATTCTAACTTATTACAAGTTAAATTAAGGTTAAACAATCCAAAAAATGGATCATTGAAACAATTCTTATATTTGCAATCCTATTTTTACTAAGAATAAGACAATCTCTAAAAATATTAAACGTGACAACGCATATTGTTCAAATCAAACTCTATAAAAGTGATTTTTTTTTTTAATTTCAATAAGGAATATCATAATTATATTTGCAAAATGTTGTAGTCCATTCATCGACCACTAATAATGTTCTATGATGATAACTACAACAGTTAATATGGTCCAAAATCGAGTTGTCACTTTCAACAAAGGTATATTTCCAGGAGAATAATGAACTTACTATTGATTTTTATTGGATTGTGCACAAAGTAGAAACTGACCATATCCAACAGCAAGCAATCTTAAATGATACTGTTGCAAGAAAAGTCAAGCATTATGTATTTAAAAATTGATAAACATTGGGCTAAAAGAGGTTATTCCTACCACCATGAAAGCTACAAATCCTTTTGAAACCACACGTAATTTTGGCAAGTGCTTAATAATCCAATACGCCCCTAGGAAGACAAGTTAGGTTTAGTGGCATTTGTCATTTTTTAGATAGTGTCACTGATATTTTCTTTGTTTTTGTTGTGCGTACATGCTTTGATCTTCTTTGTTAATTCTTTCATATCTCTCACCATATTTTCCCTACCGAATTAATATTTCACAACAATGCCAGTGCCATGCCCAATAAAATTAGAGTTGGATATATTGAAAGGGACTAATTTATCGTAATCAATAAATTAAGATTTAAAATTTTATTAAAAGAAATATTTATATTTAGTAGTTGATCGTGTTTTAAACAAATTTATTTTTGAAGAAGAATATTTATAGGAAAACAAAAATCTGATTGCATGATAAAGAATAATAATATGATAAATAAATATAAATTTGATTTCTAAAAAATAATATTTTTATTTTAATCTTTAAAAAATTATTTTTATCTTTTAAAGATTATTATTATTATTATTAATCTTTAATATTAAATAATATTTTAATTTTAGTCTTTGTTATATTTTAAATAAAATTATATTATAATAATACTTTGATATTTCAATAATTTATCATATTGT
>JAMLFT010001901.1:1792-28117 GCA_026544285.1 Pachyrhizus erosus | reverse complement strand
ATATTAAAATAATTTAATTAAACATATTATTCTTTTATATTATAATAATTTTGACATGTAAATTTAAATTATATTATTAATTAAAAATTTAAAAATTAAATGATTATTATTCAAATATTTTTCAATAATTTTAATTTTAAAAATATTACAATATAACTTTAAGAAAACTAACTAAATAAATAAAATGTAATTTTGTATAATTTAGTTAAAATTATATGTTTTCTTTATAATTTATAAAATTTATAAAATTACTAATATTTGTATAATAAGATCTGATGGTTCTACTCCCAAAATAAGATTGCCATATGATTGCTTTTGGCATAAGTCCAGAGTAGCAGTGCTTGACTGCTAGGAATCTTGGTATTAGGAGACTTTTATATTTTCAAAGAAAAATGAAAAATACAGTTCGGTTCAGGGAGCTGTATAGTTATAAGATGCACCATTACAATTTAGTATTATATAATTTGAGAAATTAATTAAAACACCTAACATCAATTAAAATTAATCGATTAAATTTGACTAAATCTAAGTATAATTTATTATTTTAAATGTTTACTTAGAATTAAATTTAATTGATAAGAGTTAGATGAAATATTTAATTTTAATTAAATTAAATTAATTACATTGCTCGAAATAAAATTTATTTCATTTGACGGAAACACATTTTAAGTAATTTTTTTTTAAAAAAAAAGTGTCAATTGATACGAGTACATGTGACACTATGCATTTTTTATAATAAAACCTCATCTGTAATTTGCGTTTGCGAATACTTTATAAAATTTAGATTATCTACTTAATAACCAAATAGAATTTGAAATTGAACCGGCAAAAGTTGAACTACTGTGGCTGCAGTGTTGAAGTAACGGACGTTAAATCCAACAGAATAGGGGCATTGTTATTTCCACCCTTTTTATGTTAAGTTCAGGCCTCACTTTATTAAATTTTCTATTTTACCCCTCGCACCTCTCTTTGCTATTCACCATTTCACTCACCTCACTCCTACACCACACATCACCCATTATCAGCATGTTTGGATCCGCTTTACAAAGGGAAAAATGCACCCTATGATGTGAAAACTTTAAGTTAGAAACAGAAGCTTACACATCAAATGAAATAATTATGTGACTTGAAAAAATTATCGTGTAATATACATAAAGATAATATATTTCCCATTTCCGTTTTATTATTTTTTAAAAAAACAAAACAGAAACATGTTTATGTTTTGCCAAGTAGAATTGTATTTCTATTTTGTTATAAAAACTCGTGTTAATAGTTTTTGACAGAGTTTGAATACTTTCAATATTTGCACGGTTTGTGTTACAGACCAGACTTGGGACACGTATGTTGTTTTTAATAGGTGAATATGCTAAGTGCCTTGGAGAATATTAGCGTAATACGAGAAAAGTTCCTCTCATTTAATTCATTTGTTTCTTTATAAATTAAAATAAAATAAAATAAAAATATTACATTATCAACTAATCAAACATCGTTATGCATGATATATTCTTTTATGTCCTAACCAAATAATCATTTTAAAAATATCTTATATAACTACTGACCATGAAAAAAATGTGATTTTAACTTTTAAGAAACCTAATTAGAAATATTCGGTGACGATAGACAAAAAACATCCTCTTATTTTTTTGACAGAGACAAAAAAACATTGAGTAAAGAGTAATCACAAGCAAAAGCCGTCCAACCGAGTTTTAGCATGAAAAAAAAAAATCTTATATCCTCCTTAGTAGGAGAAGAATCCAACAAGAGAAAACTTTATCACTAATTCTTCTTCCTTGTGGAAGAACTTGTCATCGCAGCAGCTGTTAAAGTGTCAGAATACAACTAAACATTACTATATTTATTGTAAAGGAGTAAACTCAGACAACTTGGAGACGTTCAAATACATAAAACATTCTGGGAATTATTCCTTCTACAGATGCTTGGCAAATATGGCCTCAACAACACCTTGAGCAATTGGATGGTAACACTCACGAGCCTCTGAAAATAGTCTTTTGGCAAATACTTTACCATCTTCCTTCCCACTGCCTTCCACAAGAGCAGTATAAAGTGGACGAAGATACCTCATCCTCCCAACTCCTTTTAAGGTTTTCTCCACTTCGTTATAGTAAGTTTTGCATCCACATGAAATAGCCCTTTGGAGAAATGACACCTTTACCTCGTAATCTTTTGACTCAGATAGCTTGTAGCGTGAATCCAAGTCTATGACCTGCATGACATCGTGTATTATGCAAAAAAAACTACGATGGAACATACAGTAAACATGCAATTGTAATATATATGAAATGAAGAGTATGCCATTCAAGTTTCAACTAATATAATGAATGACTAATATTAACATATAGATTGTCTTTTTCCCACTAGAAAAGAGATCGACCAATACACGAGAGCTTAGTATATGAATAAGCACGGTAAAATTGGCTTGAATTTTGGTAGAGTTGTGAGTGAAATACAGTTTATCAGAAAAAGCCTGCGGCTGACCTACCAAGTCCAACAGAATTGTATAGAGAAGCTAGCAAAGTTACAGGACACAACCTTTTTATCCATCTAGGAAGCATTTCATAATAATCAACTGACACATACAGCAATGTGAAGATACCATAAACATTCACACATCAAGTAGGTCAATGCCAAATCAAAATACCAGAAAACAATTCTCAACACCTAGGAAATGACAAGTCATATAAAAGACCCAACATGAATGTCATGTATAAGGACGAGCAATAATCAAGTGGAGGAACAGCACAGTTGTATAGGGATTGATTCCTTTAAGAGTGCGGTTATTTTGAACAAACCACTATATTCATCTAAATGATGTAACCAAAGAAGGGAGGAAAAGGCCACTAGGAAATTGAGAAAACAGTATTAACCTGGGAAGCTTCAACGGATTTTGGCAAGTTGTCCAAGTAGAGCTCCCACTCCTGACCTTTCCAATCAGCAACTTCATCGTCCCTTGGCATCCTCCCATTTATGAACTCATTTGCCAGTGATACAATCGTTTTATAACCACTGGATTCAGGTTCACAAGCATCAGGAGGAATGCCAGTACCTTCCGTCCACAGCACTAGGTCAATCTGGTTCTCTATGCCAGGGATGTTGGCTTTAAGGAAGTCAAGGAATGTTTCAGTATCAATGGATTTGAACTTGAAGGTAGCAATATATTTCTTCAGAAACTCATCAAATGCAGGTCTCCCAACCTGTCCCATCCATAAGAAAATTAAGAAATACAAAAGGTAATCAATTTCCAATAAATCAGGTTCAAGTTTAACTGCTGAATGGCAAACAAGACACGCATATGCTTTCCAATCCAAAATGAAAATTAAGAACAAAGTTGAACAAATATTACTGCAGAATCTCCCGAAATTCCAAAACAGAAAATATGATGCAAAGTGAGTGAGTGTGTTAGATATGAGAAGAAAATTGAGATACCTGTCGTTCAATGCGCCATAAGAACTGGAAACCTTTCTCATAGGGAATCTGAGAATAGACATTATCTGGGTCAATTCCTTGCTGATTATTTTTTAGCTTTGTAAACTCCAAATTGTCCTTGAACCTCTCAACATCCTGATTCCAACCCCTCCAACCAATTCCGATGCTGAGTGCGGCTCTTTGTTGTCCTTGTACAGCCTCTACAATCCTCCTCTCAGCATAAGTAGTGAAGCCCTAAAAGCAAGCAAAATGAAGAATAATTTAAATTTGATCTTGTATAAATGAAAGCAAGCAAAGAATATAAGATAAGACCAGACCTCATTCAACCAGAAATGTTCGTTGGTTTTGTTAGTGATCAAATTGCCAGTCCAACTGTGAGCAAGCTCATGGGCGACCACCTGAGCCCCGGTGGCATGACCCTTAATAACAGTAGGAGTCAAGAAAACCATCATGGGATTCTCCATACCCCCATAAAGAAAGCTGGGAGGCAAAACAAGCAAGTCAAATCTCTCCCACTCGTACGGCCCAAACAACCTCTCCCCTTCCCTTATCATCTCCTCAGTACCGCAAAACTCAGCAGCCGCCGAATCCAACACCGAAGCTACATCCTCCGCGAACACCCTCGTCCTGGGGCCCACCTCCCTGTTCCCAAGATTCCCAACAGCAAAAGCGAATAGGTAAGGCGGCACTGGCTGTTCCATCACGAACTCCTCCACCACCCTCCCCTCAGAGCACCAGGACGACTCACCAGCCTCAACATCATCACTTTTCGGAGGACGACGATCCACGTGGCGCGCTGCCATGACTGCGGATAGTTGGGAAGGAATGTTTAGACGAGCAGAGTAGCGTATTCTGACGGCGGGGGTGTCCTGGCAGGGGAAGATCGAGCGGGCGTGGATGGGCTGGCACTGGGTGTAGACGAAGGGATAGGACTTGTTGAAGGTTTGGGGTGGTAGGAGCCATTGGAGTGCGGAGGATGAAGATGAGGAGTATTTGATGAGGAAGGAGGAGTGGTAGGCGAGAGTAAGGGAGAGGTGTGAGCCTTTGATGGGGTCCGGGTCGGAGAGAGTGAATGGGAGTGGGGCGTTGGTTTTGGGGTCGATGATGGAGTGGATGGTGAGGGAGCGGGTGTCCAGTGAGAAGGGACCTGTGTGAGGTGTTTGTAAAGTGAAGAGTGCGGAGGCGTGGATGGTTGAGGATGAGAAGTCAAGGTACAGACTCAGGGATATGTGGGTCGTGGGTGGTTGCCTCCAGTCTGTGAACGAGTGAGGATCAACAACTGCCATTGGAGGGAGGGGACTACCAAAGACAGAAGAAATCACCAAGCACAATTTCATTCTTCTTTATTCCATATATTTCATTTTATTCTTTCCTGCTCATTATTTTATTATCACACTCCTTGCGCTTTTTTTCGACGGAAGTTACCACTGCCATAAACTTTTCTTTTCTTTTATAATATTTTTTTTTTAATTTAAATAACCTTATTTAAGATTAAGATTTACTTCAACTGTAACGTAAATGTGTAAATAAATACGAGTTTCATTTTCATTTATTATTAGTTTTGCTGTAAAAAATGTATAATGTTAAATAATAACAAGTTATTATTTATATAATTTAATAAAATAAATTACACATAATTATTCTTTTTAATTTTTAGATAAAATAATAAATTAATAAACTGTTAATATTATTATTACTTGAAAAAAAAAAGATAAATAAAAAAACTAAAATTAGCTAAGAAATTTTAAATAACCAAAATAAAAAATATTATATATTTTAAAAAACACATGTATATTTAAGTTTAATAATTATAAAAAAAAATCTTAATGACTTTCTTTGATCATGCGATAGACTACATTATTTTTAATTTGTTGATGATTTTTGAGAACTTGTATAAAAATTATAAAATGACTAAATATTCTTTCAATAGTTCAAAAATTAAGATAAAACAAGAAATATAACATTTTGTTATTAAAATATATTTTTTAAAAAACAAATATACTCCTAATTTTTTTTGGATTTTTCTTTGTTATGTTTTTATTAATTTTTTGACTTAATTTCTGGTGACATTGTTAGTTATCATCTTATTATTTTAATAAATCTCAATTGATAGTTTTTTTTTTCTAATAACTTACAAGTTATCAATTAATACTCTTTTTTTACTCCATTTTAATGATGATCTTCTCTCCCTTTATTCAACTTTGTCTTTGTTAACAAGTAAGGAAATAGGTTTTGATATAATATAATTTTAAGGTATTATTTTTTTCGTCGTTACCTTCACATACACATAAACTCAACTTTGAGTATAAAAATAAAAAAGAAGAAAGTGTCGGTGAAAAGATGTTTAAGCATTTGAAAGTTTAAGTTGTGTTTTTTCATATAAAAATTATAGTTACTGAACAAATGTAAGATGTTGTCACGAGACAATTATTTACGTGTCATATATTTAAATAATGACTAAACTAGTTTTTGAATAAACATGATTTTGGTAGGACTGAAACCTTCGTGCTCCTCCTCCATTAGCCTTTGTGCGCAGATGTATCTATAAAAACACTCCAACACTCAAATCATAAGAGTTTCCTACAAGCAAGATAACTCACTAATTGGATCAATAACATGCACCTTGTAAGTCCATGTGTCTTGAGTATAAGTAGGAGCTACATACATTCTTTCCAAGTTTTTTGATATAGATACATTTAAGGTGAATAGCAATAATCAAGGTGATTTTTTGATTTATTTCTCTCTTTTATGATATAATGAATATGCCATTCGGTTGTCTGGTGGGTTGCTTACTTAGTTGGCTGCCCGGCTGAATCTAAGTGGAACACTTGCATGCTAGTTTTGAGGCAGGTTGAAGGAGCTTCCACGCGGTGTTGGGTTTGAGTGGTACACTTGCCACACAGCTCTGAGGCGGGCTGAAGGAGTTTAAGTGGAGGCAGTCAACACCCTCAATTAAGCTGGGATTACATCATGCTTGGGGGGAATCAAGTTCATACATAAGCGGCTATAGTGTGGTGCTAGGCTACTAAATGCCTTGTTTCATTTTTTGTGTAGCAATAATAATTGATGTCAATTTTTTACAGCTGTGTTTGGGTATCCAAGGTTACCCTATTAAAGTCGTTGACTCAGTGTGATCTAACTAACTATTCGGGACATGTTACGACCCTTGGGTTAAAGCCTCACTTTCCCTTTAAAAAGGGTTGCACCAGGGTCTTCACGATTCATCAACATTTACCTTACTTTTAGATAGCTTCGTGTTTTGCCTTATGTCATCTCTTAACTTAGGGTCTCACCGTTTTGGTGGAGGTAGGATGTTGTCCTAAAAAATAACTCTTGTGGGTGAAGGTTCTAACGAGGGTGCCTCATCCTCACCGTTTGTCTCAGGGAGCCTCCATGTTAGTAATGACGACTTCTTTGTCATTTTCGACACTGCTCCTAGAACAGCCCAACTTGCAGCAATGGATGTATTAGGACCTATAGTTAATGCATTGCCGATCCAACCTATAACAGTAAGAGATATATCTTTTAAGGCGACGGGTAAGGCTCAATTGATACCACATCAAGTGTCTAACCCACTCCGTCTAGCCAAATCCGACTCTCGTTACTTTAAATATTAGGGTATGAGTGACCAAGGAGACTGTTCCCCTAGTAACATTCCTTAAGTACCAGGGGGTTCATGGGTAGGTTGCTTCTTATTTTTCTCGCTTTCAATCTTAAGATGCCATTAATAGTTTCTTGAGAGGCATCCCATTTTGCAACCAAGGTCGAGAAAACACTGTAACTACCACATATTACGGGCCAAAAGAACACGTTTTTCTTCATGTGGCGAAGGATAAGATTCCCTATACCTATATGTACGAGACATTTTTTTGAGAACTGCGTATCACCATTCCTTTTGTTTGTTTCAAAATATAAGTGCTTTGCGAGCTAAATGTTGCCCCCAGTCAGCTTCATCCGAACGCCTGAGCGATCATGCGTGCTTTCATATCCTATGCAAGCAGTTTGATATTTTGTCGAGTGCTCTAAAACTCTTACATCATTACTTGGCTAAAGAGATAAAAAAAAAAGGGGGTTGGTATCACTAACGGACATGCCAGATATTTCCCTTCTTCGAGCTTTTACCACCTCTTATAAGAACTTCAAGGGTGGATCTTTTAAAGTTGTCTTAGGGTTCGAGGGGAGGTTTGAATTCTTTGGTAAAGATGGTAGGCCCATCCATTCTCTTATACTAGACTAAGAGGCTCAACAAGTTATTCAGGTGGCAAGTTTCAAATATGAGCTTGGCTGATTGTGATGACATGATTATTCTTCATAAGCTTTCTTATCTATTCTCCACCTAGTTAATATTGAACATTCCTCATTCTAAAACTCTAGTGGATGATTGAGATTATAAGTTTTTACTATTACCTTATTTGCCCTGTGTTTTACTTTTTTATGACTAATTTTTGTTGTTTATTTGCAATCATCATGGAAAATTTTCAATACAAGAACCTGAAAAAGGACTCCGAAAAGAAGAAGGATCCAATTGGCAACCAAGAACCACTTGTTCCTTCTTCATAATTCTGCTAACATAATACACTAGCATATGATTTTATTCTAACTCTTGTACCAAAACTACACTAATTGGTTGGGTTGAGATTTCCAAGTACACGTATAATTCTTTGCCCAGTAATGATGTGATGAGTGTGGGTGGTGCATCTAAGAAAGCTTTTAATGCTTGGAATGATTCTTCACAATCCTTATCCCAACTAAAAAATCTTTTAATTCTTTTGCAGTTTGAATAATGGTTTAGCCTTTTTGGCCGCCTTTGGCAGGAATTTGGATAAAAAAAAGTCAATCTCATGGTCAGCAGCTGCACTTCTTTTAAACTGTTACGGTTGTGCTTATTTATAATTGTCAAACACTTTTTTGGGTTAGTCTCAATGCATCAATGAGTTAACATGAAGTCCAAAAATCCTCCCTCACCCCATACTCCAAAGACATATTTTTGGATTTAACCTCATGATGTGCCTTCATATTCCTGACTACGAATGAATGTCTTCTAGTTGTTGACAGAGGAAAGGGTCGTGACTCAACTGGCGCACAGTTTGGGTGCTAGGAATTGGTCTAGATTTCGTGGGAGTTGTGTGATCAACCTACTCCCTTCGCAAGGTTTTAACCTGGTGGAAACTTTTAGGCTGCCCCTAAGTGTTATCGTTTCAAGCATTTAACTAAGCATGTTTTTCCAAGAGCCTTTTGTACTGGTCTTGGAGTTCCTTATTTTGCTACCTTATATTCTCTATTTCCTACACGTTATTTTGCTATAAGGCTTGAACCTCCCTTTGTAAGGCTTGGATCAAAGGATGATCCTCAAGCTCCTGACGCAGAGGGTGGCCGTGCCATTGATGGGTCCACCATGAAAAATTCCCTGCGGCATGGTCCCTTTAAGTGGTAGCCCTTGGTGACGGTTGTCACTTGGCATTATCTACTGCTTCAATTCTGCTTCTCTTATCAACCATGTCTATGATGGTGGCCGAGAAAAGTTTTACCAAGCCCCGTAGTTGGCACCGAATGTTCTTACCAAAATTGGTAGGACCAAGACCTTCGTGTTCCTCCTCCATTATCCTCTGTGCACAGGTGGTAGTATTGCAAAGATACTTTGACACTCAAGTAAAAAAAGTCTCCTATGAACAAGGTAACTCACTAATGAGATGAATAACACGTACCTTGTAAGTTTTTGTGTCCGAGTATAAATAGGAGTTACATACTTTCTTTCTAAATTTCCTAATATAGATACATTTAAAGCGAATAGCGATAATCAAGATGATTTCTTGATTTTGTTCCCCTTTTTCTTTATATAACAAATATCTCATGCGGTTGTCTGGTGGGTTGCCCACTTGCTGCCTACCTCCGAAAGTGATGTTGAGTCTAAGTGATATATTTATTATCTAAATTATTGTAATATAATTTAGATTTAATTGCATTTTCGACTCTCAATAATTATACAATTTTAGTTCATTAAGTTTCAATTGTATTAATTAAATATTTTAAATATAAAAAAATTATAATTTTAATTACTTAAATTTCAATTGTACAATTTTAGTTTATTAAATTTTATAATCATGTAATTTTAATTTTTCAGATATTACAATTATATAATTTTTATCTCTTAAATTCTATAATTATGAAATTAAAAATAATTTTTTAAAAACTTAATTCATATAATTATGATACTTAAAAAAACTAAAAATACAATTAAGTCTTATTATTTACAAAGTGTGATATGAAGAAATTACAATTGAAATTCAATTAAAATACTATTTATTTTTATAAGATATTGCAAATATTATAATAAACTTTTTAAAATAACAACTTATCAACTTTTAAGTCACGGAGTTGTAATTTACATGCAATTATTTTGAATGAAATTGAATTTTGATATTTTTAAGAAAGGTCACACAGGTTTGAATTATTATTGTCGTTGAACAAATTTTTTAAATAATAAAATTAAAACGAATTATTTTATAGATATAAAAAATATATAAATTAAGAACATTATAATTTATAAGTAATAAATATTATTTTTTAAAAAGTATTTGATATAGTCAATTAAAATTTAAGATTATTATTAAGTAGAAATAACGTTATATTAGTTGATCCTTATTGGCGATAAAAATTTCGTGCTTGGTAAAATATAATATGGGCAAAGGTTTATGTACCATGACGTTTGCAGACATGGCAATTTAAATAAAATGGAATGGTGTGGAAAAAGAAAAACTAGAAGGAATGGGTCCAATCCAATGACGAAGTGGGTTTGGGCCGTGGAAGTAGAGAAGCAAGGAGGCCCATAAACGTAGGCAAGGACGCACAATAGAGAAGAGGAAGAAGGAGAAGGAGAAGGAGAAGGAGAAGGAGAAGAAAAAGGTAAAGGTGGAAGAAAAGAAGGAGTAGTTTGGTGTGGTAATTGGTGGAGGGAGAGAGAAGGAGAAATGGACGACTACACGAGGGAAATGATGGACCTTAAGACATTGGTGACTCGGACGCTGGAGAAGAAAGGCGTGCTAGCCAGGATCCGTGTACGTACTTCCTTAGGGTTTCCACTTCCCAATTCCCATCCCCACCATAGATCCATTCAATTCGCATGCGCAACTCAACTTAAGGGTTTTTCTTGCTTTTCTGTCTTAGGCTGAACTGAGAGCGAGTGTGTTCGAGGCCATCGAAGAGGAGGATCGTGTGATTGAGAAGGACCAAGGTTTGCCTCCTGCATTGCTAGGTAGCTGCAACGATCGAGCTAAACAGCTTCACGCTTCTCCTCCAGGTCTCCTTCTTCTCTCGATCCCTAACCTACTTTTTCTTCCTCTTTCAATTCTCTCCTCCTGTTCTTACCTTTACATGCCCTCTATATATAACAACCTTCAATTTCGTTTATGTTCTTAATCTTTCCGATCTGATTTTTCATAAATCTTTTTTTATGTTTTGCCACTCGCCGTGCAGGGAGACTTCTTACTGCTATGATATGTGAATACCTTGACTGGGCGCAGCTCAATCACACGCTTAAAGTTTATCTTCCGGAATGTAATTTGGTAATTAATGAATCCCTTTTTTATTTTCAACTATTATGTATTTGTGTTCCTGTTCTCAGGCTTTTGGCTCAATCAACTTTCTTGCAGGAGAAGGATTTTTGGAAGGCGGAGCTTAAAGAGTTTAGTACCAAAAATGGATATGATCTCAACAGAAACAGAGATAGTCCTCTACTCTTGGATGTGCTTGAAGGATTCTTGAAGCTTGAGGTTTTCAATAGTTGCTTTCATGATATTGTTCCATCATCTGTGCTTTTTTTCCATTCTGATCGTTCTAGATAATTGCTTTTGTACTAAATCGTGCTTAGGAGGGGTTTTGGATCCTACAGTATAGGTATCGAGACCTTGTTATGTTAATGATATATAGGCTACAGTCTTGATATTCCTCACAATTACTAGAAATGGCTTTGAAATTTCTGAGTATAGATTGCATTAAAATAATGGCAGCCTGGATTAAATGACCTATATCCTATAGCCTGATTTTTTGGGTGATTGAAAAATCCCTTGATTGAGTTCTTCTGTGCAAATGCACATATGTGACTGCAAGGACAGGCTAATCTCTAGAAAAAAAAAAAAAAACAAGAAGTCAGATTTTTGCTTAAAATGGTGTAGGTATGGCTACTTTCTGTTGTTGATATTATATTGGGAAAATCGTCATTTGTCATACTCATGTGCGGTGTTGAAAGTTAATGATTTCAAACCCTTGGTAGACCATTTCTTGTGTAAAGCATAGTTAATACTTAATAGAACTGTTGCTATTGTGTAGTGACTTTTGATTAATTGCATGGTGAATATGATTTTGCAGAATTTATCCCAAGCTAGAGCCAGTGGTAGGAGATTTACCACTTCAGAAAGCGAGCCTTTACCAAACTCAGAGTCACGGAACACCCGAAGGCATTCTTCCTCATCTGTTGCTGGTGGTTTACCTCCACTAGGAAGGTGCATAGCTGACCTTATTTCTCTACAAGTTGGTCTAGCATTACCTTATTATTTTATTTGTTGGTGCTCCTACATCTTGATTCATTTTTAGTGGACATTTTTAAAGTAATTACCTGTTTGTTGCAGGGCTGTTCCTTCATCTCAAGCAACTGGTGGGTATTTCCTGTAATTGAATTTTACTTTACATTATTTGCGTGCTTGAAACTTCCCTTAATTTACACTCTAGCATTCAGATAGAAGAGGAGGATCCTCCATGTCTGCTTATAGGAAGGATGAGTACAATTGGCGTTATGAAAGTGATGAACTTCCCGAGGACATAATTCAAGCTTCAAATGCTTTGGAAAATCTTCAATTGGACAGAAAAGCTCGGAATCTAACATCTTCTTGGCGGTTCGTTTTGATGCAACCCTGCTTTTATTCTTTTGTTACTAGTCACAAACAAAGCATTTATATTTTAGATTTTATCACCATCTCAATGGCAGGTTCTGAAGATATTTAAAAGACATTATTAATATTTTCTGGTTGCCTTTGTTTTGCAGACACGCTGGTGATGGAATCAGTGAGGATGATGGCAGGGCTGATCACGTGTAGGGACAGACATTGCTTGCGTAACTGCAATCTGCTCCTGTATTTTTCTGTGTATTCTTAATTTTCTGCCTCTGATGATGATTGAATGAGCCTAATTTGATGTAAGATCATTTAATTGTGATGTGATTTAGTGTTTTTTTATGGGCTATTTTCTCTCCAAAAATACGCCTTTTTTATTTGAGAATTTTATTTCAATTTTCGATGATTTTAGCTCATGTTTGCAAACATAACATGAACCTAATTAAGGGCCATATATTTTTCAGCATCTAGTAAAAAATGTTATGCGAGTGAGAGCTTGAATTCAAGGCCATCTTCCTTTCTATGTTCTATTGATTGCTTTGACGGTACGAAAGTTTTTCCCTCTTCTTTTGACAACGATTGAATACGAGGACTTTGAATGAACACTTCTATTATTGGCCAAAATTAATTGGAAATCAGATTTTCTTTGTCTGTCGTTTATCTTATTTAAGCAGCTCTATTTATAATTTTATTGTTTTAATAATTTTTAATCGATTATAATGTTTTAGGACGAGTTTGGTAGAGTATGTTACTGCTTTCTTCAATTCGGTCGCAAGAGGCGTGCCGGAGTCACGAACGCGGCTATTTCATTTAGTTTCATTCCATTGTATCAAGTAAATACAATAGGTGGTAGATTCTTCCTGTTCCATAACATGTTAGTGCTATTTGGTTCTCATACATTTATGTTAGGTTTGGATAAGTTTGAAAAAAGAAAGTTATATCTTGACAATCGTGGTTGAAAAAATTCCTTTGTGGAATCTCTCTCTTTAAGTAATAGATCTCACTAGCAAAACGCCTTTTTCTAATTTAAATACATCAAAATGAATGAAACAAATACTAAAAATATTAAAAACGTCAATTTTAAGATTTAACTTTGCTGCGTTACCATTATAGTTTTATACGTAGGGTTTGATTTGGTACATTATCTGTAACCCTATGTAGCGCATCAATAAAATCGAACTTTAAAGTAAATCTGAATCAGTAATCAAAGACTTGACTTTGCATATATAAAAACATCTACGGTTTTTTAAAGTACATTTTAAATTATACAGCTTGAGTTTTTAAGTCTTGCTAATCCTCAAAAAATCATTCATGAAAAGGATTACATATTTTTCCAATGACTGTACATATGAAACCCAACAGTAGAGCTAACTAAGAATTCACACATTCTTCATACCTTTTTTTCATTAGTAATATAAAAATGGTCTAATTGCCATTACGTGTCAACTGAACAGTATTTCAAACGTCTTTTTTTTTCTTTTTTTCATTTCACACTCTTTTTTCTTTTAAAAAACCGTGCAATACACAAACTTCCAATCTATAGTATTATAAAAGTTACTTTCTCATATGTTGGCTGAATAGTACTTTAAGTTTTTTTTTTTTTAATTTATTTCACTCTTTTTTCTGTTTTCTTTTTTTTCTTAAAAAAATGCAATACACTGCCGACTTCAGTTTCTTTGAATCTGAAACCATTAATAGGAGGGGTGAATTTGAAGGCTCAGTAGAAAATCCATCACGAGATCATGTTAAACTATATATTTGAAGGGATGTAAGATCAGCAACTGTTAAGATAACAAAAAATTTGTAGAAACCAAAACTGTAACTCTAAGGAAGGGTAAATTCAATGTAAGGTTCTCTTTCAACTTTTTGGAACATATAACGGGCAAATTACGTTCATATTTCTTGAAATTTAATTGAATTTTATTCATTATTTTTTTTACATAAAATTCTCTTAATTTATATTACAATGTAATATCATATACTCTTTTCATTAACAAATGTTTTTCTTGATTTAATTATCTAGACTAAGGTCAAAATTATGTTAAAAAAAGAAATATCGAGTATAATTTTATTAAATTTCTAGAATTATGAGAATAATTTACCCAATAACTTGTCACATATATGATTTGTTTGTATATCATGATAAAGAAAATATCATATATAATTAAAGTTAAAATATTATTTTGATTTATTATATTTTTGTATTTGTTATTTTGTTCATTCATATTTTAAAATTTTCGTTTTAATTATTTATCTTTGTAAATAGACTCAAAATAATTTTTTCATTAATTAATAATAATGTACATTAATTTTATTATATTTATTAACAGATTATTTTCTAAGACTAAAAATTATAAAAAATTATTTATTTA
The DNA here is from genome assembly GCA_026544285.1 of Pachyrhizus erosus. Lineage (NCBI taxonomy): Eukaryota > Viridiplantae > Streptophyta > Magnoliopsida > Fabales > Fabaceae > Pachyrhizus > Pachyrhizus erosus. The sequence continues at coordinate 13,416 of JAMLFT010001901.1, read as the reverse complement.
TAACAGTTAATAGTAAATAATTTTTTATAGTTAAAAACTATTAAAAATTTTCAAACTACTAAATGACAATAATAATTTCTGATATTTTTTAATTATCAGAAATTGTTTAATATTTATCAAATATTTTAAAGAATCAATTTTTGATAATTTTGAACCGTTAGAAAATTAATCACTAAAAAATGTATTACTATAATAATTAATTAATCTCATATTATTGTTAATGAATGAAAAAAAATAATTTGAGGTTCATTCATAAATATGAAAAACTAAAACAAAAATTTTAAAACATAAAAAATAAAAATACAAAAACATGATGAAACAAATAATATTTTAGGCTTAAATATATACAAAGCTTAGAAGCACGAATTATCCAATGCTTTACAATCCCCTCAGTGTAGAGTAATGGCGCTTCTGAGAGGATGTTTGGCGAAGATTTTGTCACATCGTAATCCAATGTTTTTCTCCCTCTCTCCTCTTACCCTGCACCCTAACAACCTCTCTCGTCCTCAAACCTACTCAATGACACTCTCTTCCCTTTCTACTTCCGAGACCCCTTCTTCAGACGAGCCTCACTTTCGCTGGAAACCCATGTGTTTGTACCACTCCCAGGGAAAGTGCACCAAGGTTGGAATTTTTCTGTGACCCATCAACTTGCACTTCTTTTCTGTTTCTGGGTAATCTTTGTTCTGCCCAAATTTTAAGTTTTGTCAAATTCTGGGTGTCCCTATTGCTTTGCATGCCATGTGTTTGATCAATTGTTTCAATGGCAAAGAAGGACACGACTCCGTTGCGGAGTTGATAACTGCCTTATTATATATGTGGAGAGAGGATGTATCGAGTGAGAGGAGTAAATAGGAATTAGCTTCATTCTGTTGTCATGTTACCTCAAATGAGTTCTGTAATGATGACATGGCAAGAGGATGATTTACTGATTCAGGGACCCCAATTCTTGATATTTATCAATATATAAGAATATTATTACAAGATGTCAGATGAATTGATTGGCATATAAGTCATTCTGGAAAATAAGACTTGCAACTTACAAAATGGAAAGTTGTGTTTTTCTAGTATATTGATAATTTAATACATGAATATAATATTTGTATTATTGTTTTCTTTTCTTCAAATTTGCAGATGGATGATCTTATCCACCTTGAGACATTTAATCATGATTGCTCCAGGGAGCTTCAAGTGAATATTACTGAGTTGAACAAAATACACTCTCAGGATCTAGACTTTTTCCTTGTGCTTGATTTAGAGGGTAGGGTTGAGATTCTTGAGTTTCCAGTTCTAATGATTAATGCAAAAACTTTGCAAGTTGAAGACATTTTCCACAGGTTTTGATCTGGCACTTTATAGCATATTTAACAGGTGCAGTGTTCAGTAATTGCCTGAGATATTCTGTTTTTCTTTTGATAATACCGTTTTACTTTTGACAATACACTTTATAGTTCTAGATAGAATATTTAAAGGGAAAGACTTTTTCTAGGATAACATGTTGAAATTACTTTCTTAGATTATATTCATTTTCAGAGAGATTAACTTCTGATCATAGAAAGGTATCATTTGGATGTTAGTGTGTTTTTTTTTTTTTATAAATAGTTTATACCTTGAATGGAATAGTTGGCTCAAGTTTTGAACCCTTAAATTCAACAGCTGGTTATTGAGTCATGCAACTTATTTGAGATTGATTTTTTTTTTATTTCTTTGGTTAGTTTCTGTTGAATATAAAAATATAATTTTCATATGAAAACCATCAGTTTTTGCTATCTTAAAATTATTCTTTTGCATTGATCCTTTAAATGTTTAACAGGTTTGTGAGGCCCTCAAAAATGAGTGAACGAAGAATAAATGAATATGTTAAAGGAAAGTATGGAAAATTTGGAGTTCACAGGTATGAAGCTTAATTTGCTTTTATTAATCTTGCCTGATTCATATTCGTGACCCATATACAATATTCTTTGTTTTCATTTCCAATTTTACTACCAGAAACAATCTATCAAGCAAGTAAAAATCCCTCTCCTCCAATTCTCTTTCTTCATGTAATGGTTTGATAGTAATTATGCAATTTTTAAGGTTGCTTGTACTAAAAATTTGTGGAGATTATAGTGTTTACTATGATTTGATATGTCTGATAACTGATGAATAATCAGTTAGACTAGTGAAATACAATTGTTCAATTATAATTTAAGGTTGACAACAGCAATAAATAGCTAGTACACTAAAAATCATTTTATTGTAGTAGTTACCAAGGGATTATTACCTGCTTATTGAATTATTTTGTTTTCTACCAGAGTTTGGCATGAAACAGCCATACCATTTACGGAAGTTATTCAACAATTTGGAGCTTGGTTAATGCGACATCAGCTGTGGATGGGTGAGGAACTTATTCGTGCAGCATTTGTAACATGGTAAATATCATTACTCATAGTTTACCTTTTATACCTCTTTTGTTTTTCTTATTTGTAGTGGTGCATTAGTTTCCTGCCCTGTATATCTAGATCTAGAATAGCAGAATTTGTTCTTTTACATCAAAATCTTTGGCTATTGCAGTGGAAATTGGGATTTGAAAACAAAGGTCCCTCAGCAATGTGAAGTGTCAAAGATAAAGCTTCCTCCATATTTTATGGAGTGGATTAATCTCAAAGATGTCTATTTGAACTTTTATAATAGGAGGGTGAGTTCTTTAAATGTTTAGAATTGGCCAAAGAATATAATGGATTTATTTATTCGAGGAATGCTAACAACATTCTCTAACACTCTCTCATTGACTGAAATTTATTGAAAAATTATCAATTTTGGTGGGTCTCACCTCTCATTTAATGATTCTCTTTCTTAATTTAAATGTAGGACGCACCTAAATTAGTAATTTTCAATAAATTTCAACCAATCACAAAGAAAGTGTTAGAAAGAGTGTCACTAGCATTTCTCTTATTCATTTTTCAATCGTGACAAATACAACTTGGGATAAATGCTACGAAGGAAATTCTACTCATATTGTTGATGAAATTTTTAGTTTAGGCAGCAACTCTAGAAAGGTGCTATTGAGTTAATATCAATTTAAAGTTGAGATTTTGGATCATTTATCTAAGATATGAAATTGATTCAACTTGATATTTTTAAGCTTTTATTTTGGACCCTGCTAAGTCAACCTCACCAATTCCAGTTACGGCGTGAAAACATAACTATGCTTTCCTTTTGTTCTGCTCCTTTCTTTTAGCGGTAAGAATAGAACAAACTATGAAACATGGGAATCTTTTGTCATAACCCAAAATCAGACCTGTGAGTCTGGGACTGGTGTACAGGCTAAGCTAACTAAAATACCACTTAGCCTGGTAGCCTAACCAACATAGAAACATTTTCATTAAGATCAAACATTTCAAACAAGTTATACTTAAAATCTACTGAAATTTCAACACAGTATTTCTTGTAATTTCAACTTCCAAATCTAAAAACAAGACACAAAATATACACCAGTATAATATTAAAGTATTTAATACAACCCCAGAATGACAATATTAACTTCCTAAAGCTGTAAAATGTCCAAAGTACAATATAAAACAAAAACAAAAAAGGATCATCAAAACAATGGAGGCTTACTAACAAATGTTCTAATAGGAAAGACTACAACTTCAAGTAATCTGCTAATCAGCTGATTGATGATTTGAAAAAATGAATAAGAAAGAGGTGAGTTACATAGACACAGTGAGGAGATAATAATCATAATGAATAGGAAGGGGGGATGAAAATAATGTACAAGTAGTTTGCAAATATAAAACTTGACTATAACGTCTTAAATCAATGGAAACATTTTTTTATCAAATCCATTTCAAAAAATAGGAGTATAAATCATCATATTTAAAATTATGCAAATATATAATTCATTCATTGGTATACAACTCCAAATTAAAAGACATATAGATAAAAATTAAATTCTAACAATTTGTAAAGGTAACACATGAGAGAATCAAAGCTTGAGGTGGCCCCACTTTGTTGTAATCATTTCCTCTTAAAATTGGCCTATCTCCTTGGAGTGACTACATCTAATGGGCAGCTCGCCTCTCATGTCAAGTCATGTTATATGATTTCATCTCGTTGATAGCCTTCTTCGTGCACAGGAAGTTCCATCTAATGTATAGTTCTCTCCTCTCTGAATATAACTAGATGTACCCAGACTGTTACCCTTGCGAATGGCTATGGGATTCTAATGCCCAAACAAAACAATACAATTCATAGGTCATTCAACTTAATACAAATATATTTCCATGATAAAAACTTTCATAAGGTTTTTAATTGAGTATCATTAAACATAATCAAAATAAGTGTTACTTCCATATTTCACAAATATAATCATCTTATTGAACAAGAATCCTTAACACAATCATTTTGAAGTGATAAAAAAATAATATAAATATTTGTTTCCCTATGCAAATAAAATTAGTTAGTAATAACATAACATAATAATTAAACTAATAATAAAATGTCACTATAATCACTATCCACTCACAAAGGAGGTAGTAGCCAATGAATCTTAACACCAGCAAACATTCAACTAGATTTTAGAAATATGTTTAAAGATAAAATCTGTAGATTTATACTCAGCTTTAAAATACACCTTCCCTAAAAGAAATGTCAAGAACTATTTTATTTTCAAGTTTGTGTATAGGTATACTTTAAGAGGCCAAAACATTTTTTCAAGCAATGAGTAACATCCCTTACTTACTCCTTAGTATAGTATCTCTAACTTCAGAAAATTATCCTTAATTGTATAGGTGGAAAACAAAATGAGTGGGACTCAAGTTTTTCCAAAATTATAAAAGGATGTTTGGAAGTAGTAAGGAAATAGGAGTAACAATGGAGGAAAATAACTTTAATTTTTGTGGAGAGAGAAATGGGAGGCTTTGCTAGGGTTTCCAAGAATGGAGGTCTTTTGAAACAAAAGTCGAGTGAGGAAATGGATATCCTTATTTGGAGTAAAAAAAAAAAGGTGAGAATCAGAGAAGGTGAAGTGGTTGGTTCCGTTATTGAGATGGAGGTGACAGAAGGTGATGTGTGCCACATTCAAAGCTTATACAAAGATACTCTTCTAATGCTACGGGAAGACTTGAAGATATAACTCATGAAGAATGCTTTGATGAAATATTCTCAGAAGAAAGATGGCATAAGGAGGAGGAAAGTCACAAGCCATATGTGCGAAGTCTAGAAGTCCCTCTCATTGATGAGGAATGGGATAGTTGGACTGAATCTTGGAAGAAGACATTAGTGGTGAAAGTTTTGGGGAAAAGGGTTAACTTTAGAGTTCTAGAAAACAAACTCCAAAGAAGCTGGACAAAGGGAGGACCAATCTCTATCATTGACATGTCGGAAAACTATTACTTGGTTAAATTTTCTTTTGAGAATGATTATAACCATGCCCTTTTTGAGGGACCATGGTTAGTAATTGACCATTATTTGATTGTGCAACGTTGGAGACCTTTTTTCCTTGCTAATGCGGAAAAGATATAGAAGGAAGTAGTCTGGATAAGGATCCCGTGTCTCCGCATCGAGTTGTATAACTCAAGATTTCTTGGAAGGATTGGAGGTGTGTTGGGAATGATGCTCAAGATTGATAACCTCGTGTTGATACATTCTTGAGGCAAATTTGCACTCATTTGTGTAGAACTAGATCTTGCATGTCCCTATGCATATCATGGTTAAAGGAAGCCAAATACCCTTGTAATATAAAGGTCTTCACTCTGTTTCAACTGTGGTACTTATGGGCATAAAAAAGATGTTTGTCCTAGTTTGAAGTTAGGATATAAATAAGGAAGTGGTAGATCTACCCAAGGAGAAAGGAGAAGAGAAAGCGACGATAGTGCAGGATGTACTAGGAGGGAGTCAATATATTTCATGTCATGGTTTGGATATTGGTCCTACATCAGTTTCAGGAGGGGATGGAACAAAAGATGATGAATCAAAATATTGGCCATAGATGCTTGTTAAAAATGCTCAGTACCGAAGAAGAAAGGAGACACAATTGGACCAGAAGAAGGGTATTATGGAGAAGGTAGAAATGTTTCTACTGAAGCGACTAACTCTATTATGCAAAAGAAATTTGAATCCCGAGATTGTGTCGAAGGAGGGGTGTACCAGAGGTCTAGCAAGTTAAGATCCTTCCTTGAACCAACCAATCTTATGTGTGGAACACATTAGAAATTCAATGGGTGGGAGAAACCCACAGAGAAGTATCCTCAAATAAACTATCTCTCAAAATGGAGGGGTAAAGAAACAAAGTATGAGAGTGATGGCTAGAGCTAAAGAGGTGTCTATTCTCTCTAACCCTACGAAAGTTTATGTGACTCTAGAGCAAAAAGGTGCAACTTTATCTAAGGAGGAATGGGGGGCAAATGAAAAAGTAAAAGATAGAGACAGGGACATGGTGAAGCTAATGTCCATTTTTGATAAACAAAAAGGAAGCTTATCTTTTGAGAATATCTTAGGAAAGATAATATAGGGAACAATGGCATTGACTTTAACCTACTGAATCCCTATGTAGAAAAGGGGGTTAAGGATATGAATACCCTTTTTGTCCATCAAGGGTCAGTTGCTGAAAGCATGAAAATTGATGAGGGCTCAAGTGCCCATGTGCAAGTAGTGAGTAAATTTTTGAATTCTCAGGATGCTTGAACATCCATAGAGACATGTCACAATCCCATTTGTTAATGATGAATATAATCTCTTGGAACTATTGGGGTACAGGGAGTAAAGCATTCCCTAATTTGTTAAAAGATTAGACTATGGAGGCTAAAACTTCTTTGGTTATTTTAGTGGAGACTCATGCAAATAAAGATAAAGCTAGTTGTGTGATCAAGAGGGTGGGTTTTGACTCCATACATTGTTGAATTTTGTGGTCAAGCTGGTGGCGTTTGGACCTTCTGGAAATCTGATATATGAATTGTTCAAGTGCTTGGTTCTTCAAACTACTACATTCATATGAGGGTAAGGTTTAAAGAATCTTCTTCGTGGCTGCTCAATGTAGTCTATGGAAGCCCCTAAGCACATACTCGTGCTTTGTGGCAAGAGCTTAAGGATCTTGCTTCAAACATAGATGAGGTATGATGTGTCATTGGGGACCTTAATTTGGTGCTCCAGGATCATGAGTGGGAGGGAAGCTTGTGTTCTACACTCGCTAGGGATTCAACTAGATTGATTGATGCAAATTATGTGGGATGCTCTTTTACTTGGAGTAGAGGAAACTCTAGAGCTCGTTTGGACAGGTGCTTGATCAGCCAATCTTGGAGAATTCGGTTCCATAAAGCTTTTGTTCATTATTTCCATTTGTTTAAGTTAGATTATTGTCCTCTTCTCAAATTAGAAGTGAATGATGGCCCAAATTGGGGTAGACGACCATTCTGTTTTCAAGCTGCTTGGTTCGCTCATGAAAGCTTTGGACGTCTTGTTAAAGATATTTGGGACATGGGTTCTTGGAATCAAGCTATTGGTCATTTACATGTTTCTCTTAAAGCTTGGAACAAAGATATTTTTGGGGATATTTTAAAGCAAAAGAGAATTGTTTTAAGAAGATTGAATGGTATTGCTAAGTATCGCTCTTTTCATGGTAATCTCAATCCCTTTCTCTTTAATCTTCGAAAGGATTTGTGGAGTGAGCTAGAGTTAATTCTTCTGAGGGAAGAACTTATGTGGTTTCAAATATCACGTTGTAAACGGCTTTGCTTTGGGGATCGTAATACAAAGCTTTTCCATTACACTACTATTGTGAGAAGAAAGAAGAATCACGTGCTAAGCCTTCAAGACTTAAATGGGATTTGGATTTTAGGAAAAGGGGATTTGGAGAATATGGTGATCTGTTATTTTATGAATCTTTTCTCCTTTGATGATGATATTCCCCTTGTGCTATTGCTGGCCATTTTCCAAGGCTTAATGATGAACAATTACATACCTCATGTTGTTTATCCAAAGAAGAAATAAAAAAACCTTTATTCTGCATGGGGAGTTTTAAAGCTCCAGGAGAAGATGGGTTCCTTGCTGCTTTCTATAAACATCAATGGAAAGTAGTTGGGCCCACTTTGTGCAATCTTGTGCTAGGATATTTTGATAATCCTAATTCTGTTTCATCAGTTAACAAGATTCTTGCAAGTCTTATTCCTAAACATGAACCAGCCACAAATCTTGGGCACTTTAGACCCATTAGTTTGTGTAATGTCTCCTACAAATTGACTAAACTCATTGCTTAGAGATTGAAGTCTGTTATGGAGTATTTGATTAGTCCAGTGCAATTTAGCTTTGTCCCACATTGTCAGAGTAGGGATAATATCATTACCCAAGAGGTGGTGCACTCTATGAAGAAGAGAGGTAATGTGGGTTGGATGGCTATTAAAATAGACCTGGAAAAGGCATATGACCGCTTGTACTGGGAATTTGTTAGAGATACTCTTCAGGATGTGGGGCTGCCAAAACATCTTGTTGATATCATTTGGAGCTTCATCTCTTCCACTTCTATGCAAGTTCTTTAGAATGGTGAAGCTCTAGATTCTTTTACTCCTTCTTGGGGGCTTCGACAAAGGGATTCCATCTCCCCCTATCTCTTTGTGTTATGTGTTGAAAGGCTTTCTCAACTGATTGAGATGAAGGTTAAAGATAAAAGCTGGAAGCCAATTCGTATTGCTAGGGGAGGTCCACAATTATCTCATCTTGCTTTTGCAGATGATCTTATCCTTTTTTCAGAAGTATCTATGGAGCAGGTTCATGTCATTCGGGAGTGTTTAAACCTGTTTTGTAAAAGTTCTGGTCAAAGAGTGAATGTTAACAAGACTCAGGTTTTCTTTTCATAGAATGTTCATTCGGAGCAAAGAAGAGATATCAGTAATGCTTTGGGCTTTCAAGAACTAATAACTTAGTATTAGGAGTGAATATTTTCCATTACGGAGTGAAAAGGTCTACTTCTTTGGGGTTGTTGATAGAGCTAATCAAAAGTTGAATTCTTGGAAGGCTAGAATTCTCTTGTTAGCCGTGAGGGTTACTATCACCAAATCTGTGTTGGGAGCCCTTTCAAACTGTACCATGCAATCCTCTTGCATCCCTTGCTCTCTATGTGATAACTTAGACAAGCTCTGTAGAAGATTTATTTGGGGGGTATCCTGTGATCGCAAGGGAATTCACTTGGTTTCTTGGAAAAAGTTATGTCTTCCTAAGGAGAATGGTGGTTTGGCTCTTTGGCCAGCTAGAGTGGTCAATGAAGCTTTTATGTTAAAACTTGGATGGGAGATTTGTACAAATAGATCTCAACTTTGGGTTCAAGTTCTGCGTTCAAAGTATAAGTGTGGTGACAGTCCTATACCTAATATTGTGAAAAGGAAGAATTGTTCTAATTGCTGGAAGGGTGTTCTTTATTCGTGGGAGGTGCTTCAGAAGTATATAGGTTGGCATGTTGGACAAGGAAACTGAATCAACTTTTGGGACGATTCGTGGCTTCCTTCCTTTGGTCCTCTTAAGAAGTATGTTTCTCAAATACTGCAGTTTATGACGGAGTGGAAAGTGGGTGATGAGATTCTGGAGAATTGTGAGTGGAATTCCCATTTACTAAGATTAGTCCTTCTATGAATGTAAGTACGGATATTGAGAAAATGTCCCCACCAAGGCTGACTTGCAAACCTGATTGTATTATTTGGTTCAGATCAAAGGATGGATCTTTCTCCCTAAAATCTGCTTGCACAGTTCTACAAAATCATGAGATGAGTAGTCATAGAGTGTTTAAGCGCATTTGGAGTTGGAAGGGGCCTGAAAGGATGCATTTATTTTTATGGAAGACTGCAAATGATGCTTTGTTGACAAATGTTCAAAGAAGAGTTAGAGGTATGAGTTCAAGTGACTTATGGCCGGTGTGCAAAATAGTCCCTGAAACTTTAATTCATGTTTTAAGGGATTGTCCTCCTACGCAGGCTTTGTGAAAATAGTTAGTACATCGATCAAGATGGGGTATGTTTTGCTCTATGAATTCTAAAGACTGGGTTCTTAGGAATATTGATGGTTTCTCTACTTTATTGGGTTTGTGGAAGATTGCTGTTGTGGTTCTTATTGATGCAATATGGCGGAGGAGAAATGAATTTGTTTTTACCAACAAATGGTCTCTAAACTCTTGCATCTTAAGTAAGAAAGATCACATGGTTAAAGATATCCAGAGAGCCCAGCTACAAGTGGAGAATATTTTGACACCTAGTACGGGTACTTGTTCAAATATGTCAAAGAATGATCATTTGTTAGATGGCTGGGTTAGAGTTAACTGTGTGGAAATTTCACCTTGATGGGTCCTAGAGCTGCTTGTGGGGGATGTATTTCAGATCATTCGGGCCATTTCATTGCAGGATTCTCTAAATCTTTGGAAGATGACTCTATCCTATTGATCGAGCTCTGGGCCATTTATCATGGTCTGAGATGGGCATTGGCAAAAGGTTTTACGCATATTGCTGTAGAATCTGACTCTCTTTCAGCTATTTCCATGGTCTCCCTTGTTGGTAATAGCCCACCAAATGCCAAACAGGTGGTGGATTCCATCGTCCATCTGGCTAGACAGGCTCAAAAAGTCACCTGGAAGCATGTTTTGAGACATCGTAATTCAGTAGCCGACTCTTTTGCTAAGTTTGGGCTCTCCTTTGAGCATGATTTTAGAATTTTGTATTCCTTGCCTTCATTTGTTAGCTGGCCTGTACGAGCCCCTGTTCGGGTTAATTAGGTCTGGTCTGTTTTTCCTTGGTCAGTAGCCCCTTTATTCATAGAAAAATAGAGGAAAATAGAGAGAGGGAGAAGACAAAAGGGGGGAGGACATGTGAGGAGGAAGAACTGGGGGACTTTGGCTCCTTTTATTTTTAAACCTTTTATCCTGAAATAGTGTGTTTTATCTCTTAACAACCACACACATATATACATATATATAAAAGGACAAATCAAGTTACTCTAAAAGTCTCATCCTCACCATTTAATTTTTTAGAATTTAACGGTTAAAAATTAGTTACTCATTATAATCATTAAATTTCAAGAAAATGAACAGTAAAGACAGGAAGTAACTTTTTTAAAATTGCTCTTAAAGTAATGTGATCCTGCCTCTCTCTATATATAAATAGAATTCATATTCTTGACCTATTTTCTCCCTGTAAAGGATATAAAACTAAAACCATTCATGTACCTTTACCAAGTAACTTAAAGCTTTTGGGAGAGTTTCTTCATGACATAGTAACAAAGCTTCGTGATCATGTAGTTTAAAGTTCAATACTTAGTACCCAGATTCTTTGACACAAAATCAAATTTCAGTACATGGTAGGCCATAGCATTTTCTATATTTCAAGCCTAATGAAGCATTCAAAATAGAAATAGGGAAGTAAAAAAAAAGGATATAGAGTTTCTATGCTTTACCTAGTTTCTCCCTGTTAAAGGTGTTGATATATAAAACTGTTTACGGACCCTCACCTAACAACTTAAACTTAGGGACAGTTGGTTCATGACATGATTAGTACCCAGATTCTTTGACACAAAATCAAATTTCAGTACATGGTTGGCCATAGCATTTTCTATATTTCAAGCCTAATGAAGCATTCAAAATAGAAATAGGGAAGTAAAAAAAAAGGATATAG
>JAMLFT010001900.1:0-28132 GCA_026544285.1 Pachyrhizus erosus | reverse complement strand
TTGAAAAAGAAAAACACACACACACACACACACACACAAACACACACACACACACATATATATATATATATATATATATATAGACTATGAGAAACACAAATGTAGACTATTAAATTATATTTAAATGATTAAGATTAAAAAAAATACACGAGTTTTTTTAAAATTTTTATATGACTATTGACCAACTTTTAATTTTAATCATCCATAATTAATTGTATGATATGACTCATATTTATAGTTCTCATTTCTTACAAAAGGAAAAAAAAATATTTAATACATATTCGGTCTTAAAAATATTTAATACATATTCGGTCTTAAAAATATTTAATACAATTAACAAAAATTGCATATTTGCTCCAATGGGGGAAATGCATTGCAGGTCTTAAAGTTTGACAATGGAACACAAAATTGGTGGGGTACTTGCTATCACTTTGATTATCTAGTCAATCTCAAGATGAGAAGAACGAGTTATATGTTGTTCAATTTTGAGTTCATACTTAGATGATGTCTTATCTATATACTTAGATTTTGAAAAAAACAACAAAAGTTAATTAGACAATTACACACATGTGAGCGTCGTGACCTTATATGGGTCATGTGGTTCACACACGACTCTAGCCAAAAATCACGTTGTTAGTAGTGGACATCTTGATAGTTGACATTTCAGCACATTAGCATGAAGCATGATGATGTCAACATTTACCAAAGATCTCAATTAGTTGAATCACCTCGAGATATGATCTAGAGTAATACACATTCTCTCTATATATTTGTGTATACATAAAGTAAGGGAATATCAGGTAGGATGAATGTCTTATTGTGAAAGGTAGACAAAAATAAGTGATAGTCGTTGGATGAAAATTAATGGTTTGGATAAAATTTAGAGAAGCTAAAAGGACTAAAATTTTGCAACAAAAAGAAAAAGTTAAAAATACTATTATTTTAGAATGGAAGAAGTATCTTGTCATTACCAAAAAACATGAACGTTGTTTGATCCCTCAAAAATTTTCATTTTGATTCTTACAAAAGTAATATAATATGATAGAACTAATACTTTTTCATAAGATTTGGCAACATGTTTAAGCATTTAAAGGAATGAAAAAAGTAATATCATTAACTTAGACGCATAAAACAAGTTAAAATAAGCTAAGCGTCCAATGAGTTAAAAAGTAAACAGTTGTCCAAATTTTTTCATAAAACTAAGCGTTCAAAATGCTATATTAATGAATTGTCCAAATGTTATTTTAAAATTCTTAAGCATAATGTTGTTTTTAATCATCCTAAACGAATGATTCACTTCAAACATTTTGTACTTACACGATAACTAAATGTGTTCACATTTTTTAATACCTAGGATATTTGTACTCATACTTTTTATTAGAAATATCTTTTTTTTTCTATTATTAACGTTTGAAATTTGAATAAGCATTAAATGTAAAACATAAAGCATCTATGGATAAGTAGACTTCTAGATTAGAAGAGCCTCCCAAGCTTTGAAGTATAGGGAAAAAATACAGAAGTAGAAATATGCAGAAAAACACTTGTACTTTTGAAACAATGTCAACAAAAGTTAGGAAAAAAAAGATAAATGTTCTTCATCCTCTAATCACAAAGACTAAACTTCTACAATAAATGACATATCTTAAAACCATATGCATTAAATAAAGATTCAAAACAACAAAATGAAATTGGACATTCTCTTATAATGGATACTTCAACATCAAACCTATAAATATTAGAAGTTATGAAGACTAAACAGGCTAATGAATGAATGAATAAATATCATTTGCTTTAATAATCTAATCATTCAACACTTTCTAAAATCTCTTTTAGAGATTGTTTTTCCTTGTGTTGAATTTTTGTAAATCCTCAGCTAAGTCACTTGTAATATATGCTTATAATAATTTTGATACATAAATTATATTATATTATTAATTAAGATATTACAAATTAAACAATCACCATTTTAATATTTTTTAAATATTAATTATTATTTAAAACCTTTTATAACTTTCTTTTTTATAATTTCATGGAAAGTAGCTACATAGGTAAACTATAATTTTTTATAATTTTCATAATTTCTAAAATATATAAATTAAAAGTTAATTTTAGACAATTATATTTAATTTTAATGAAAAGTAATTATCATTTAAATATAATTTATGTTATATCTCATAATTATCTAATATGTTATATGCACCAAACATCAAATAACATTATAATTTATCTTATCATATTTTTATTTATTTTTTATTTTTTATTTTATCGTATTTTATGAATCAAACAAATCATAAAATACTATTATTTTAAAATAAATAAAGTAATTTATAATAACTTGTGTCAATTATTTCTACATTTGATGGTATAATTTTATTTTTTTTGTGTACAACGCAAAAATAATGTTCCAACTTAAAACTTCATAGAAGCTTTCAAATCCCTTATCACTAGGTCTATCCTATTGGGTTGTTGGTATGCTTAATTAAATGTTAAAATAAATAACTTTTTATAAAATTTCATCAAAAGAAAAACTTTTTATAAAGTTAAGAATTAAATGACAAATTTAAAATTCAATAATTAGAAGGTGATGATTGCAATCTTGAGCGTAATCATGACGAAATTTACCCTTTTCTGATTTGGCAAGACGTGGAGTCGGTTGCAAAATTACGCAACAACCACTCACATCACATGACAGCAAATAACAGTCACATGATGACTCATTACACCCTAACGAACGACCTCAATTCTATTCCGTTTCGTTCAAAATTGCCTCTTTGCGACGCTGCTTCTGACAAAAAAACATTGTACCATCCGAAATGTCGGTGAGTCTCTAAACCTTGCAATCCCCTTTTCCTCAGATCCATTTCCCTTTACTTTTCGTTTCAGATCCTATCTGGGTTTCTTCTCTTCTTTGTTTTTGCCTCCTTGTGTTGTGGTTGTGCCTTGATGCTCTCACATTTCATTTTACTTGTTTAATGGGAAGTGGGGACTATACTTTTACTTTGATTGGTATTTATATATTAAGTGATGCAACCTTTAGTGGTTTAGGTGTTCTAGTTATGAATATAAGCAGTAATAATAAGTACTACTTTGGAATTTTGGATCTGCAGTGTTTGCTAATGACCCTTTTGGATCTAATGGAAGGGATCTTGGAATTTTTTAACCTCCAGAAAAAGAGTTAACCTGAATATTGAATTGAATTGTTTTGGGGATGGTTTGTAATTTGGACTATGCCTAGGAGAGGAACCAGGTTAAAACTCTTGGTTAACTGATACAGTTATATATAAATGGTCAAAATTAAGTTAATAGTAATATGACCACCTAAAACAATACTTGTATATTTATCTTTTAATTTTTACTATTTATGAAGATTGTATGTATCTGATTTATTTTTAACGAGAACAACAGTTTTCACTTGACACACTTCCATGCCTAAGGACGGTGGTTGTTGTTAAGTCATGAAGTTCCATTGCTTGAATTTATGATGACTAATCTTCATGACATTTTAATTGCTTGTTTCCAAGTAGACACTATCACATTGTTGTCTGTTGGTATCATCTTTCCTCTTGGCTTATTGCCTCCTTCTTCATGTGTTTTGCCTTCTGAGCTATGAGGGTAGTACTCATTAGGCTTTTGTATCTTGCCGTTCTTTCTTTCACTTCATTCCATCGTTGCTTTCGTGATTAAAATGACCATCTATTTTTCCATTGGATATTCATAATTCTTTTCAAGGAAATTGAAAATGGATCATTTTTTTCTGTTTGTCTAGCTGGTTTTACATTTCTCCTTTTGCACATGTCGTTGCTTCTTGTACTCCCTTCTCTACAGAAATACAGAGTATCATCATAGAAATACCTTAAATTAACAATTTGTGTGCAGGCCACAGTGGACCATACAGATCAAAGTGCTGAAGCTATTCCCCAATCCACAGCTACACCAAAATGGAATATTCATGTATCAGAAGTGAGGAAGAATTTTTTATGTAGTAACATTGGTTAGCATAATTTTTGTAGAAAAGATGATCCAGCAATCAATGTTATGTTTCCAGGGCGAATTCCTGGTCACTGCAATATGAATTTGCCCACATTTAGCAGTAAAACCTGTGCCAGAAATAATAACAGCATTTGGAAACTCGTGATAGATATAGTTAAGGAATTAAAATAGAATTTAATTATTAAAAATTCAAAGCACTTCATAGCTTGAAAAATTCCAAAAGCATTTAATTAGGATGCACCCCAACTAAACAAACACCCTCACAACTATTAGAGATTCAAATTCTAATTTTAAGTTCATACAATTGTGGACCTAAAATGACTTGAATATAAAACTATTTGAGTTTTGTTTTGTTTGGGGATTTGTGTTTTCTGGTTTACAACAATCTTGGTTACTACTTTAGGTTGTTTCTTAAAAATAATTCTTATCTGTTACCCACTGTCCTCTGTTTGTATTTTATTAGCGACAAATCTCATCACGGAGAAATTTCCAATTTCCTTGTTTTGATTTTTTTCAGATAAGAACAGTTAGGGTTAGCAACATATCGCTGGTTACTTCTAAGAAGGACATTGAAGAATTCTTTTCGTTCTCTGGTGACATTCGATATATTGAGATGCAAAGGTCAGAGCATTTTTAATGTTTTGTTCATTTCTTATGATTGTTATTGTTTAAGCATTTACTCTAAATGTCTCCCTAATCTTCGTATTTTAATTCTACAGGGAAAGTGGTCACACTCAGGTTGCTTATGTTACATTTAAGGATACACAGGGAGCAGACACAGCAGTTCTCTTAACAGTATGTTTGTATGCAAATAATTTATACATTTGAAAATGTTACATTAAATTTCATAATAATGAGATGGATTGCACCAATGTATCTTATTCACCCTTTCCATTCAATCCCTGAAACTGATATAAAATAGCATAAAAAGAAATAGATACTTTTAGTGTATCTTGTATTTTAAATTATGTGCTTAATCTTTTCAAATTTTATGTAGGGTTCCAAGATAGGTGATCTGTATGTCACCATCACACCTGTGGAGAAGTACCAGCTGCCACCTGAAGCTCTTCCGTCAAGTCCAGTAAGTACTTCATTGTTAATTTAAATGCTGTTGTTGCATGCAATTGAGGTAATCGTGAACCGCTATGTTGCTACTAGTACATTTATATGTAGTGACATGTGCGAGATACAAACACTTTTGCTGAACATGTTTGTGCCATGTGCCCCAAATATCAGCTTTAATACTAATATGTTTTATATACCTGACTCGTCAAGTTATTATTCTTGACAGACTCCTCTTAGTTTTCGTGGTTTGAAATTTATGCTTTAATATTGCAGCCAACTTTATACGGTGCTGAATATCTTTGTCTGGGTATGATAACTATAGATTTACTTTGCTCTGCTAATGATGCAGCAAATTATCTGCAGCAATTAAAAAAAAAAGTTCCGTATGAAGATGGTGGTGCAAAATCTTAAATACACCAAATTACCACTTGTATCTTAGTATATACCCTACTACAACTTTTTCTTATGAGGTTAGATTAATAACTGAAATTAAATGGCTATATTGAGGATGTTATATGCTATACACGTATTATCTCCTCTTGTTTCATGGTTTGAAATTTATGCTTTAAATAGAAGTTGATCCTATCATATTTGTGCTAAAGTCAAATATACTGTAAACTTTGTTACTGCACAGATCTAAAGGAGACTTTTAGATCTTTGGTTAGATCTAGATGCAAAATCTCTGCAAGTGTATACAAATTCTTCCCTCCACTGGGTTTGAAATTCTAATTTCTTTACTGTCTTCTCAATAGACAAACCAAAACGCTGATGCAGTTAACAAGGCTGAAGATGTAATGAGCACCATGCTTGCTAAGGGTTTCATTTTAGGAAAGGACGCTATCAACAAGGCAAAAGCCTTTGATGAACGTCATCAATTGACCTCAAATGCTTCTTCCACAGTAGCTTCCATTGATCGTAGAATAGGTTTAAGTGATAAACTAAGTATTGGAACAGCTATTGTCAATGGAAAGGTGAGACAGATGGATGAAAAGTATCAGCTTTCTGAAATGACCAAGTCTGCTATGGCTGCTGCAGAACAAAAGGCAAGTAGTGCTGGATCTGTCATCATGAGCAATCCTTATGTATTGAGTGGAGCTTCATGGTTTTCTAGTGCCTTTACTGCTATAGCAAAGGCAGCTGGGGATGTCAGCATTATGACCAAGGAGAAGGTTGAACAGGCTGAGGTGGAAAGGAACGAGATCATTTACAGTGAAAGGAATAGGGCTGTTGATGAATTTGTAAGGACACACTTTGAGGAGGCTTCAGACATAGGTCCTGCAGTAGTTCCTGTTAATTCAGACAATGACGGTAAGCTGGCAATTATATAACTCAAGTTAATACAGAAGACCTTACATCCTCACATACACAGTTGGATTTCTTTAGTTAGCATACTTATTGTCAGACTTCAGTTCGTCCAAGTTTGTTGTACAATGGTAAGTCTTGTGGATTTGTTATACTGATGTAAAGCTTTGTCTGACAGATGTGGTTCCTAAATATGGTCAACATTCATTTCAAAAAATCATTTGTTATTTGTTATTTTTGAGTTATTTCTCCATTCAATTCACACCCTTTAGGCCATCTGTTTATGGAGGGATTTTAATACAAACAAGACCATCAGTATAATTTAATATTGCAGAACAGTGTGTCATCAATAGCATGACAGATAATGTTTTACTATTTTCATTTTCCTTTTTCAGTGAAGAGAAAGAATAAATATATAGTTATGCTTTTTACATCTATATTTCTCTGCTGTGTAGAATGTCTTGCTTTGGGTATTTTCCATTTCAAATTTTTGAGTTCTTAGTTACCAGTTGACAGCATAGTTGGTGTCCTTGATGCAATGAAATTCACTTACATATTCACTTCAGAGGCAACAATGCAGTTGTTTCAGACTAGTGTCCTGTTTGTTTACTGTTCTCAAAAACAAATTTCTGTTTTCTAAAATTTGTTTATTACTTGAGCACATTTGAATGTGTTTGTCTCCTAAGCACATTTCCCTTTTCTAAACGTTCATCTCTTAGATCAGAGCACATAAAGAAAACAAAAGAAGAGGATGAGGAAAGACCTCCCACCAGCTGTTTGTTTTTTTGTTTGTAATCAGTTTTCAAAACTTAATAGATTTTGGATGAGAAATTGAATTGCTAAGTACTGCGAAATTGTTTAAAGAACAGCTTTTCGAAGAAAAAAATTGAGAAGGGAATCAAACAAGCCCTAGGTGCCCCCCCTCCATTTTTAGGAGGGGTGACAGTGACTGTAAGGGTCTTTGTGATTTTCAGATGTATCTGTAACAATATACATGGCCTATACACGGGAAATTATAGTTTTATACGTGGGTCCTATTTGTTATAAGTTTCACTAATCACAATCTCTTGGCTCTTGATAAGGTAACAATTTGAACAGATATGAACCTAAAATGCCAGTTGCATGCAATGTGGTTAATAATGTGGTTAACCAAACTCGTCCAATTTCTGTATTAATGTGGTTAAAAGTTAAAACTCTGCACAAGCAAACACATTTCTCTCTTAACTAATTCCTATGCATATCTTAATAACTTCAATAGAAAATTTAGACATTTTGGACAATGGTGCTTTCATGTTATGTAATTAAAATTCCTAGTGGACAAATATGATAGAAGATTGCGAGGAGGCCACATAAGACAATGTCTGGAGAGGAAAGAAAGAATCACATATTATAATGCTAGATAAACTTTTTTGTTTTAATATCTTTGTAGGTCATTTAACAGCTAGGTTTCCTGTCTGATGTAAAGTACTCACATCTTCAGGAAAAATGTGTACTTCTTCTATATCAATATACAGAACAATCTATATAGTTACATGGGAAAAAAAATAGAATTGCCTTCCTCTCGGGTAGGGAAAGAAGTGGAATTTATTCAGTATTAATGAAGAATCAACCAGGCAGAAGAAAGCCATTTTGCCTTCTGATGGTTAGGAACAATCACCAACAAACTAAACTGTAAAGACAATGCCTCCACACCAAATAGTATGTTATACCAGATAGCGTAACACCCACTCCAGGCTCTGTTGAAGAGAATATAAGTTTCATGTTAAATACATGAACAATACGGATAATAGGAGAAATTGAATGATAATAAACGAAATGATATATTTCATTCTAATCATGGTGTGGGGCTTTTCTCAGAAAAATTAAATGATTTGATTAATTTCATCATACTTGACTACTTGTAGTGTGAGGCGCTTTTTCATCATGACATTTCAGGTTTTTTCTTTACTCTTTTTTGCTGGTTTAAACCTCAAAACAAAGAAAAAGTATACTGACAAATTACAATATATAGGTCTATCATACCTCTATGCATTCATACAAATTCTCATCTTTTGATCTAACGTGGATCTGCAAAATCGTAAGATTAATTATCTCCAGTAAATTATATTCACAATCTTATACTGGAAGGTCTTTATGGATAATCCAGTCTAAAAAGAAAACAAAGATAGAAAGGAGAACATCATTAAGCATTCAGAAAAAAGGCACGCACAACTCTGCAGATATAATTAGTGTTTTCACAATTTCAGTGCAAATCTAGACCATACAAATATTATTGTATTCCTTTGTTGTTGATTTTATGTTCTACTAAAATACATATCTGGCCTTGCCTAACCGTGGCATATATTGTTTAACCCCGAGTTTGTTGACCTAAGTTTCAAAAAAAGAGTTAGTTTTATGTTGCAATAATAGTTACCCCTATGATTTTGAGGGATGAAATTTGATCGACTTCAAGACAAGCCAGGATTACAAGTGCTGCAGCAACTGTTGAAGGCCAGTAACACAGCTGCTCATGACCTGACAGTGCCAGCACAGCCAGATACTTGACCCTCTTCTCAACGACTGCATCAGCATTAGCTACTTTTAGGTAATACCTGTAAAATTATACAGTGGAGTGTAATTTAGCTAAACTCATAAACAAAAGGGTGAGTGGAACTGTATTTTCCTTGTAATGCTCGAGTTTCAGTTTTTTAAAAGGCGGTATAAGTCTTTCTTATTGGGACCATGTGAATTTACCATTACAAAAATTTCTTTTAATTTTTAAATTATGCACATTTTTTAAGGCAAAAATAAATCCCTTGTTAGAGAAATAAAAACAAGTCTTTGCTCGAACCATTCATTTTAAAATTCAAATTGTTTCCTAGAAAGAAACAGAAACCTTTGATGATGTATGGAAACCTAAAACGAGTACTTATTAGCTAACCTTTAATTTATGCAGAATTTCAGGTCATGTTCGTGCTGTAAGAATAAAAAGTTATACCACAAGAAATTGTAGATGGTAGGCAGAAAGCACTGAAACTTGAGCACCTCCAGCACCATCCATTCCATAGCTACCACCTCGTATCTACTGTACACATTGCTTCCTATGTAGAAATTTTTTTGCCCCACTCTGTACGTTGTACCCACAAAAGAGTTCAGTTATTCATTGAATATAACTTTCATGAGTTTAATTGGAATAAAAAATTATTAAATTTTGTATACGAGAAAGTTAAAAATATTACAAGCGGGTTTGACTTACTGATTCTACTCATGGGATTTTTCTTTTTTAATTTTAACCTAAGCTTCAAGAAAGCTAACGTGTTACAATATGTGAAATTTGGATAATGTTTGAACCCTTAGGGATAATATTCTTTTAATTAAGACACAATGCACGATTAATAAATCCTAATCTATTTCCATTTTCCTTAATCGCAAAATCGTCACTAGCCAATCACTTTACAATCGGGCAACCCGAGACTAATAAAGATACACATAATTAAAAAAAAACATTTTTGCTCAGGATAATTGGATAATTAGGATTAATTGATGAACCTGTTATATTGCTGGTTTTCTTCGATCCTGGTCGCTAACGTGATGCAAGCTATTCCAACAATTTGAAGGTTTCTTTTGGTTTTGAAGTATCCTTTGCTTAGGAAACGGTCAAGTAGGTTGACTCCAAGAAATACTGTCTCTTGCCGAAGCTGTCTTCGATAAGATTGCTGCCAAGTTTCAGAGATAAAGCATTTTAAACAAATTCAACTGGCAATTTAAAGTCCAACAACTTCCACATGCAGCATTTAGAAATGACAGTCGCAATACCTAAAGCTAATTAGTAAGAACAATGTAATCCAAATCTAAATAGGTTCGCATACAAAATTGTTATACAATAATAAAAGATAAATTAACCGCGTCCATTGGTGATAGATACTCTGAAATATTTTAGCACTATGTAAATGCTCTAATATAATAAAACGACAAAATAATATTATATTCATTTGTTTAATTTGTGAATTTAATTTTATTAAAACTTTCAAAAATATATTTGGGGGAGTATATAACAATTGCATATTTATTAAAGTATTGTTTATTGTTTTCCTTTTCCTTTAAGGTCATATAGCCTGCCATTCAATTAATATCTTCCTTTCCAATAAAAAAAATGTGGAATGCATATCCTATCTATATGAAAATCTTGAAGCATTAAAATACGGTGAAAGTTATGTAGCTAGTTAGACCGGCAAAAATTGATGCAAGTAATCTTTTGCGGAACTAACCAGAAGGAAAGAATTTCTTCATACCTACATGGTCCACTATGTTTAGGTTCGAGTAAAAAGCAAAATGCATCCCCCGAACTAGTAACTACTCACATGCACGGATACGAGAAACGTGCGTAGCATGATTGCATCAGCAGCATACATGACGATAATGGGATTTACTTTTTTTTGACTGAACGATAATGGGATTTACTAAAGTACGCCACGGCACTCACAGACAATTGAATGCCACTTTCCATACTCCAACAACTTATTGTACAGAATGTTTACCTTTTAACTGAATCAAGTCTGGTTCTCACTCACTCTTCAAACGTGTTCTCTCTCTCTCTCAGCCAATCCAAAACACGACTTTATAAATAATTAAATAATACGACCAACTTATAATCAAAGCACGAGCTCTGATTAACTCTGTTTCAACTTTCAAGTTCACCTAAAACAAATTATTAATTTGTTCGTGTATGACACACTGACACTATTGTTTAATTTTCATGCACAGTCATTTATAATTAAATAATAATGTAATTCATAGCATATACTAGTATTATTTACTCTAAAACTAAATAAAAATGAAACTAATCAAACGACAAGAGTAACAGCATAATAACAATAATATTATAATATAATGACTTGGAATTTGTTTTAGACAAAAAAAAATTAATAATTAGTACGAAATTGCTTTCTAAAAAACCATACGAATAAAACTGATTGGTTAATCTTTTAAATTTACTATTCCTGGTATTCCATTAAACGCAACCATGGACATTTAAAAAATACACATTGATTCGTGTAATTCGTGCAAGGAGTGCTTCTAACAAATAGCATTCCTCTTTAGACAAACCTACCTCAACGATCCAGTGAACCATTTGCGCACGTTGTTCAAGCACGGTCTCTCCGAATTCAGTGGCAGAGAAATATCTTTCAGCATAATTCGACACAAAACCATGCCTCCTTTCCCTCTTCTTCAGCATCTGGTAGCTGTCTTCGTCATCCGAATCTTCGAATCTCACAAACTTATAAACCGAAAATAACAACTACGAATTATGATAACGAAGATGAAAAGAGCTACGCTAAACATATTAATTTCTAACAAAACTAGTAATGTAAGTAACTTTGAGTTCTGAAATCGAAGCAAGCGAAACCTACATTGACAACATCTTCAACGCTTGAAGCGTTCATTACTGGAGAAGCAGAAACTAGCGTCGTGAACTCCTTGCGGTACTGAAGGAACAACAAATACGTCGGCGAAGGAGTTTCTCCGACAGATCCCTGCGAAAACTGGCTTCCGGAATCCGCGAACAGCGACGGAGAATAATCTGAAAGCTCCGGCTGTGAGCATTCACCGAAAATCTCAGAATGAAATTCAGAGAACACAGTTCCCTGGCTAGAGCAATATTCCGATTCGTCGTCGTCACAGTGCGAGAAACGCAGATCCTCAGAGCAAGTGAGATCCGCAACGACGTCGTAAATATCCGATTCTTGCTTCGTCATCGATTGCGCTATTAAATCCGCGCATTTCTCTTCCGCGCGGACGCTTCTAGAACCTTCAGAACATTCGCATTCCGATGCTCTGCTTTTAGTGTTTTCCTTGTTTCTATTTTTTTCCTCATGAAACGACGCGCAAACACCGGAACTAAACGACACGACGTCGTTGGCGTTTGACTCCGAAGAGACTTTAATGTTTCCGTTGTCGTTACCGGAGGAGGACTTCAAATTGAACTGTTGCACGCTAGTAATCTCTGATTTGGCGCATGAAACGTCGTCGTTTTCTTTTAGCTTCTTACTTTTGAACTTCAGAATAGTTATATCTGATTTGGTGCACGTTTCCGAAACGTTGTCGTTTTCTTCCGGATTCTTATTTTCTCTTTTGAACTTCAGGCTCAAGCTTCTGCTTCGTTCGCTCGCGAACGAAGCAGAGTTCACACACGAAGACTCTGACACCTCCACTTCATTCTCGCTTCGTTTCTCGAATCGCCGATTTCTCGTTGAGTCAATTGATGATTCGTTTCTCGTGCTCGTGTTTCTCCTGCCGGCAATGGAAGCTCTGCTCGAGTTGCACGAAGCTTCGGCAGCGGCGAAGTCGGAGCCGGAGCTGGAACCGACGGAGAAAAGAGGATCCTGACCGGAGATTCTGACGAGAAGCACCGGCGAGATGTTTTGCCGTCGCCGGCGAGGGAGTTTTTGCCGGAGCTTCTTGGTAATGGTGAGCGGAGGAGGCTCCGGTTCGAGCTTGCGCTTCGATTTTCGTGATCTGATTGTCATTGCTATTTGGTTACCGAGAAACGCAGGGAAAATTGCAGCGTTGAATCGTTGTTGTTATTATGATTGAGAGAAAAGAGCGTGGGAAGTGTGTTTGAACGGTTGTGAGAGTTGTGGGAAGGAAGAAAAACGAGGGTGGAGGTATTTATATGGTACGGTCCCACGTATGCGTTTTCCGTGCACCACGTCCACGCATGATACTGATATCGTAGAAGTAGAAGTGTTAATTGTGAGAATTATTTTGGAAAATCATTATTTATTTATTTTTTTAGAAAAATATATTCTTATTTTTAGTATGAATTGGAATTGGTGATATTAATGGCAAGTTATGAAATGTAATGATATTTGAGAATTTGCATGACCTAGAACCGAATTGTTGAAGGTTGTTATACTCGAGATCAATTAATAGGACACAGAAAATTCAATTCGAGGATTTCAAGAAGGATTGAGATTAATTTGTTGATTTTTCATTATTTGAGTCGTTGAAAAGAAAATATATTTTGGTAAATTTATTCACAATCGTGTACTGATCAAATAATAAGTGAAAAGTTGTAGTACTAGATAAACAAACTTGGTCTTCTGTCAAGAATCTTTAATTTTTACTTACTAATTAGAAATACTTGGAAGAAAAACATAAAAATTGAGAGATTGGTTCAAAAGCAAGAACAAACTACAAAAAGAAATTCAATTTAATAAAAAAATATCAATCCACCGACTAGATTAAGTTTTCTAATTAGATCTTTCATCAATTTCAAAATATTAATCTCTATTCTTGATTCAATTCTTGTTTAAAATTAATTAATGTGTCAATAATACCTACTAAATTAAGTATCTATAATTTAATTAATTTGGATTAGATGATCATAAATTTTTTAAGTCATCAAACTAATTTATAAAATTGATCCAAAATCACATCAATGATTAAGTCCAAAAAAATCTTATTAATCTTTTTATAGAATATGAAAAATCACGAGTCTAATATATTAATCAAGAATGTAAACCTTTTTTTTATTAATTAGAATACAAACTCTAATCAAGATGATGATGTCTAGCTCAACAAAAAATTCACAATCAAGATATATAAAAGAAAACATAAATTAATAACAAAAAAAAGGAAATTACATCTAGAATAGAAAAACAAGTAAAGCCAAACATGAAAACTTCAAAGATAATTCTTAAACTAACCTATTGATCATAAAGAGTTTAGTCCTTCATAAAGGTTATATAGGAAAACGATAAAAAAGTGAGAGAGAAAAGTAAAAAATTATATTTAATATTAATTATTGTTTATTTTTCAATTACATAACTTCCTATTTATAGTAAATTAATAATATAAAATAAATCCTAAGTAAATCTTAAACAAATCTTAAGTAAATTCTATCTTAATGATAATATAAAATTATCATCCTAATGATAAAATAAGATAATATCCTCATCCAAATTATAGAATAAGATAAAATCTAAAATAAAGAATAGAAACAAATCCTAACAAACTAAGATAAGTTCTCTAAATCATGTTACTTTTTTTTTATAATTTATTTGAGACTTCAAATGGACAATTTTGTTTTTGGTATCTTCACGAAAGTTGTAGAAAATTAGGTTCTTAAAATTGACCATTAATTTAACATTAATCTAATCTCTACAACTTGAGATATCTTTAAAATATTAAACCTATGTCATGTTGTTAATGGGATCAATGCATGCAACTTTGTGGCCATTTTTCTCTATGAATTCATTAGAGTCAAAGCTCATGAGACATGAAATTATAGATCTTTTTCTTATTCTTTCCAAGGACACCTAACTTGTCAAAATTTGACCTCTATAACTCCAATTATGCCCTTTAGAAGACAAAAAGGTCAAAACTAGATAAAATTCAAAAATTAACAAAGATTTTCATTATGGTCCAATTAAGTCTAAAAATCAACTAAAATGCCTATATAAATCAAATTAATAATCCAATAAATTCAAGTACAAAACTATAATAAGTGTATAAAAATTGATTGATCATAAACACTTGATTTTTACTATCATTGTAAAAATATCCTCTAAGAGAGATGAAAAGAAGTTCTAAAAAGATTTGTTTTAGAACTATTATGAGAAGGAGTATCATTTAAGTGATATGACAATTGGAGGTGGAAATCGACCAGATAACTTATTAAGGCCCTATGGTCTATCCTATTAAGTAAAAAGTCCAAGATTTTGACTTTTGAGAAAACCTTGTTAGGCTTGATAAACTACCTATTTTATAACTTTATATTTATATTATAAATTATATATATATATATAATTTATATTTAACATATAATAATAATAATTTTTATAATGAAAATATTTTAATTTGAAATATCTTGTACCCTTATTACATCACGATCAATAAGAGATTCTTTTTACTTCCACTTTCATCTTCTAAACCCTAATACACTCTTAGGCTATGTTTGGATATTGACAGAGCATTTTGAGACATTCATTTGTTATCTATACTGGACCTAATTGACCTATATTTGTACTTGATTTTTAACTTTTTAGATGAGTTGTGAACTAGTAGGTCTAATTAAGCTTAGTTGTTAATTATTGTTAATTTTTTAATGTTTACCCACTTTGACACTACTGCCTTGTGTAGGGTACATTTTGAGCTACAAAACTCAAAATTGGATTATTCAAGACTTTTTGAAAACCTTAAAAAAATCTTTACAATTTTGTATATCACCAGCTTAGGGAAATTATTACATTTTCAGGGTCAACTTCCCATCTAAAGTTTTTCTTCTACACATCATTTTTTTTATTTGATAGTTTGTATTAATTAAACCTAACTTTTTCATTAAGAGTTTAATTACATTATGTAATAGTTTTTTAAATTGAGAACTTAGTGGGTTTTGTTATTAATTAGGAATCACGAATTAATACGAGGCTTCATAATAAATAGGTTGAGAAGTTTCTAACAAACACCTTTTGATTCATTTCTTCAAAAATTAGAGAAACTTTCTCTCCAAGTTTCCTATATTTTCTTTGTTCCTTTATCTTTGTGTTCTTCAATGGAGATTTGATGGAAGGAGAAACTCTTGATCAATTCAAAGACTTTGAAGCTTAATGTTAAAATTTGAGTTATTGTTTTTAATTGTGAATTATTCTCATCTTTTATTTTCCATTTTCTAAAATTTAAATTCATAATGGTGATTTTATTTTGGATTTGGATTTGAAATAGGTTAGGATTGATTTGTGAATACATGCTAGATGTTTATCTAATTGAATTCATCTTGATATGATTAAGTAAAGATTCAAAATATTTTTATTATTGTGATAATTATACCGCATGTTTAACATCATTGGATTGGTGTTTCACTAAATCAATTTTTGCCACTATTTTACCCATTGTTTTAGTGTTTTTGAATTTTTTTAAATTCAAATTAAATAATCCCTTGAATTTTATTTTTCTCAATAAGATTAGAGATAATGCATTTGTGTTCTTAAGAGGAATAATCAAGCTTGTCCCTATATTGCAAATTTAAAGGGGGGGAAACTAGTGTTTTTTAATAGTAATTCAGTGCATGATATTAGATATTAGCTACAAATGTACTTTTATAAATTTTAATGACCTAAAACAAATTTCAATGTAAAAATGAAAAAAAGAAAAGTTGTTGCTTTGAGAGAAAAAATACTTTTGAGCTCTTCCAATTTTAATCTAAACATGCATTTATTTTCTATTAAGGCCAACATGTTACGCCTCCACTCAACTACAACAACCTTATCTTCATCTTCACCTAAACAACACTAAAGGGTTAGTAAAGACACTAAAATAGGGTTGAATAGTGTGTGCGTGATTTTCATAAATTTTTCCCAAACCCTTTTGAAAGAATGTATAGAACGATGAACAACAAATTTAATAAACAAGATGTCTAAAATTATGAAGGATGGGATAATACAAAAAAAAAACAAGTTTTTACACTAGTTCACTATAACTCTTGAACTAGGCCTAGTTCTTTCTCAACTTGAGGGATTCCACTAATCAAAAACTTGATTACAACGTTAAACTTGATTACAATGTTAGTAATAAATTTGTCATTCCTAGTTACAGTAACAAGTATTCTTTAACCCACTTCTAGCTTCTCAAACCAAGAATTCTTAAATATCACTTTTTGCTACAAGAATTAATCACTTGATTAAGTATCCCAAGTATTCTTTAACACGAAGTCGCTCTTGGTTTTCACAAGATCTTTACATGATAACTCACAAAGTGAGAATATGAAAGTTAATTATAAATTACACTTGATAAAACTAAGGATATGAAAGAATTATAGAGCCAAAACTTTAAGAGATATAAAATGTTCAGGACATATAACAACTTTACAAGAATTTATTCAAATTTAATTCACTAATTTTTTATCGTCTTAAAGCATTTGGTTTTTATAGGTTGAAGTAAGAATGTTCGTTTTCTTCTTTCTTCTTCTCGTTCTGATGTGCATTAAATACATGACTCTTCTTTACGTCTTTGTATTATAGATGTTCAACTTCTGTTAGAGGAGAAAAAATATGTTTGTTCTTTGTCTTTTCCTCTTTTTGGCTTTTTGAGTTTTGAAAAATCAATTATTCTTCTGAACATTCTTACTTTAATCTTTTCTTGATGACAAATTTTAGAGTTCGATGGTCCTTTGATATGAAAGTCTACTTATCTTCATTATGTCTATTGTTTTTCATTAAATGTTTATTTGAATTTAAACATTAAAATAACAATAAGGATAGAAACAAAAGAAAATTGTTATAATATTTATCTTAGACATTCAAAAAGTAAGACTAAGATCATCCATAATAAATGTTAAAATAGAAAATGATCTAATGTTGTTTAGGACATATATCAAATTTTAGCACGTATTATCAAAACATACGTCTTGGACATATCAAGTTGCCAACATTCTTGGACATATATTTATAAAAAAAACTACTGGACGTATCTAATGTTTTAGCGCATTAGACACTTAACCTTTTTCGCTTATATTTATATGTATGATTTAGAGTGTACTACCTTTTTCATTTCTTAGAATGTATTCTTATTAACATTTCTCATCAAAATATTAATATATTTTAAATTATAATATTCTTTTACAATCATCAAAATCATTGATTTTTAGGAGTCTAATGTTAATTCTTGTATGTGGTTCTAACAATCTCTTCTTTTTTTTATGGTGCCAAACAATATTGTAATTTTACAATTTAAGAATAAAGAAATTATGATGCATGATATTAAACTTCCCTTGAGTCTAATATTCATGCAAGCAATGCATCAAGGTAAAGTATCAGGGCAATATTTAAGCAATATCAAAATAAAATAATCAAAGAAATGTACTAGAGAAAAAATAAATAAGTAAATAAATAAAAAACATATAATAAATGACATATGTTAGAGCAAAAATATCCTCATAAGATTAACTTAATCAAAAAAGTTATATAGAGAGTGTTCCCCCTAAGTCTAATACTAAACTAGTTCTACTTCTCCCCCTTTTGGCATTATAAAAAAAGATGGGATTGAGGAAGATGTAAACTATCATTTTCACTTATCAAAAGGTTGATCAAGTTGATAAGGAAATTGTTGGTTGTTGGACTTGTGGTGTAAGTTTTTGAAGAAGGGCCAGAATGGGAGTCAAAGACATATTGATCATTGTATCAGATGTAAAGTCAATGGTGTTGACTTAATTATTAAACATTAAAGTAACTTGACATCTTGCCTTTCCATATGTGCCTAAATCTTTCTATTAATGATATTTTCCACTTGAGAAATGGATAACAAAAATGAGAATATGAACACAACAGGTGTAGAGGTATGTGGAGGAAGTGTGCTTGGATGTAGATTTGAAAACTTATACACATGATGGGTTCTAGAAAGTAAATAGGAAATGTAGGTAGAGGTGAAAATTGTTCTTAAATAGTTGTAAACTCCTTATTGGCTAGTGTGCTCATGAGGGAATAAATGATCCAAGTTTTTGGTCCAAGTGGAAATACCTCCTTGTCCACCAAAAAACCACAAATTGTATTGAGAAATGATAGGTGCGTACTAGACGTATGCTTGTTAACTCTCCTCAATTGTTGACATCTCCTCCTTTTCCTTAATGGTCAAACTAGAAGTGGATGTACACTTAATGGATTTGTACAAATGTTGCTGGCAGAACATAAATTCATCTTCTTCATTTAACTTGTGTGTAAGTTGTATCTACATATAAGCTTGCTGAAAAATGAGTAATGAACTACTCAAATCTATCCTTTGTTTTCACAATCATTTCAACTCTGCGAGGTTTCTCAACCTTTTTCCAATTCAAGTCAATGACTGGCAATTTGGGACAAACTCTATCAAGAAAGATATTCACCTTAGTTGATTCTTTGATGTGTAGACCTAAAGGGTAGGAAATGGCTTGATCATACACCAAGGTTTGAACAATGATGTAGTTTATCATCTTGATATCAAGAACAAATGAAAAGAATCCAACTCTCTTAAGGTGAAAAGGACAAAACCTCATATTTTTGTCATTAATGACAAGTCCCTGCTCCAAAAAAGTGGATTCAACTAATGTTGCTTGTGCTTACTTCTTTAGAAGTTCAGCCTTCTATTGCTTGGTTAAACGTTTCTTTTGTGAAACTACAACAAGTTCTTCATTAATTTTGTGCTTGTTCTTAGCTCCTTCTTCTAGAGTTGAAGGGATAAGATGTTTAATGACTCTAGGGTGTTCTCTATGTACAGGTGCCCTTACAACATTAGGGTAGAACTTCCTCTGAAATTTTTGTACATAACCTTCATTAATTATAGCTTCTTTAGATAAGGCATAATATGTTTTAGTTGGCTTGAATTCATAGCCATTGTTAATTATAGTTTCCTTTTTCTTTCTTTATTTTTGTCTTTACATAAAACATGTCATATATGTAGGTTTTTAAGTCAGGCCAGACTTTCACATAAGTTAGGTCATGCCCCAAAAAATGGCCCATAAAAGGCTAACAAGCCAAGCAGCCTCAAGCTTAGCAATCACGATATAGCTTAAACTTAGGCTTGCCAAAATCTAGCCTAGCCCATTTTTACATGTAACAACAATTAAAAATGAAATATTTAAACACAAACTTGAGTTAAAAAAATCTTTATAAGTTTTTTGTGATTGAATACGAGGATTAAAAATCTCTAGAAAAAGTAATACAAACAACATATATCCCCAAGACTAAGGGTGGCAAAATAAAGGAATTGAATTGAACTGCCATAAAACTAAATTGAACTATAATTGTAGTTTAGGCAAATTGAACTGAACTGCATAATAGTTCAAGCAAACTAAAATGAACTACGAAAAATTTTGAGTTAACTAAATTGAATTAAACTATTTTGAACTACTCTAAACTGCTCATAATTGCTCTAACTACTCCAAATTGTTTGAACTATTTGAATTATTATAAATAAATAAATTTGTTTAAAGCATATTTTTCATATTTTTTAATCAAAAGTTATAGTTCAGTTTAGTTCAAATAGTTTAGTTTATAAGATCAATTCAAATTTTAAAAATTGAAGTTAAGAACAATTTAGTTCAATTTTTATTCAAAATAATTTAGTTTTTTTAGTGCAGTTTAGTTCAATTTAACACCAATTCAATTCAATGCAGTTATTTTAACAACCCTAACCAAGACATTACAAATAAAATCAAGAACAACATCAAATATAGAAAAAAATATATTTGCAATTTAATTATTCTTTTGATTAGAAAAATTAAGCAAAGAGATGTGAAAGTGAAAGCATACATTGATGTATCTTGATTCATTTCATCACACATATTTATGTCCATTTTTTGATAGTTTTGTGAAGCTTTTCACCCATTGGGACAATGCAAAAGTATAAGCATAACCCCAATGTTCACTTCTCAATTGTTTTTTTCACAATTTTTCAAAACTTAAATTCAAGTACTTTTTTTTGTTTAGATTTTTTCAAGCTACTCATTCATTTTTTCAAAAAAGAAAATAAAAATATCACACATTTTTCATACAAAAAATACAATCATCTTCTTCATATATTTATATCAATAAAATAACGATAATGCTCTTAATTTCTTACTAATACAATAAATGCACTTAAAAGAAAATAATAGTTATGAGTAGAAAATATGGTTTCGAAGAAGTATCCAACATTAGATGCTTTTAATTTCTCCTTTATACTTGTATCCTTTGAGAGGTTAGAGCCTTTAGTTTAAGTGTGTTTCTTTTGAATATGAATGTAAAGTATTTATTAATTGTGCATTTGAACATTGTTTCATCCATAATTTATTGCTTTAAAGTTGACAATAATGTATAAGATTTATATTCAAGTGTCTAAAGAAATGAGAAATTATCTTATTCATTTTTGTGTATAAACAAAATGCTTAGGATTCTTATGCTTTTGGAGGTTGACTTTAAAGTTTTGTTTCATTTTAATTCACCATTGAGGGTTGTTCACGTTAAAGGATGAAAGTTAGCCAATATAATCTAAGAAACACAACTCACCCCCAAATGTAAAACCTTGTCCTAATGGGAGGGAAAACTCCTTTATTTATATATGTCTAGATCCTCTATGGTTATGACACATGTCAGTCCAAGCGCTTGCCATGTTAAGTGTCCTTTTTTGTCTACGTCTCTAACATTTCAAACATTGTGGCTACCCTTTTGTTACGTTAGGTGATATTGCTCCTATTTTTGCGATGTTCCCTTGTTAGAAGGTACAATGATCCCTCTAAAAATCTTTCTGATATAAACTTGACAAGATCCAATTATTATAAATATCATTTGCAATGAATTGAAGAATTATGGATGAAAGCTGGAGCTAAAAATAAGTAAAAAAGACTTTTCATAGCTTAATAATGAAGAAGGTGTAAGTTAAAATTTTTTTAACTAAACTCAAACCGAATACAAGAATTGTCTCATACCTACAAATTGAAGATCATGGCTAAGAAATGGTAAGAACAAAGTGTATTAGAAGCTCCATAAAAAATGGATCATTTTTCTACACTTTTGATGAAATTGAAGGAGATATTTAACATTTATTATTAGGATATATTATCTTAATGTTTATTTTCTTTAATAGGATCGTAATCTTATTTTATATTTTAGGTAAGAATATGATTTTTTTAGGAATTATTTTCTATTATCTTATATTTAGTTTAAATTTGTTTAGGATTTATTCTTATTATTTGTTTTTCTAATTTCTTATAAATAGGAACCTATGTAAAGGAAGAAAGGTAGATTTGAATGAATTAAGTGTTTTTCTCTTTTGTGAGAGCTTTCTTTTTGTTCTTAGATTAAAGAACTTTATAGTGTTGGTTTTACTGGTAGGCCGTAGAGTTAAAGTCACGCTTCTTTGATAACTTTGGTTATGTTAGTAGGTTGCGATTAGGGTCAAGTTCCTATTTCTATCCTTTTACCCATTTTCAAGATGATCCTTGACTCGATTCGTATCATTTGGTATTAGAGTTTTACCTCTTTAATTCAGATTTTATCTATCCTTATTTTTGTTTGTCTTCTTCAATGCTTGTTTTTGCTGTTAGTTTATTTCTATTCAATCTTCTTTTGTTTTATTCATTTTTTTTATCTTCCTTTACTTCTTTTATAACATCTCAAAACAAAAAAAAAAAGTGCAAAATAAAGAAAAAAAAAGAAAAAGGGTGATATTGGAAAGAAAAAATCCAGATTGAAAAAAAAATTAGTGATACTAAATCTATTGCTTTAAATATATTCTATTACTCACAAAGTGTCAATTATGTTCTTATTTTTTGTTCGTTCTATATATTTTTCTTTGATTTTGTCTCATAAAAAAGGTGTCAATTGATCTTATATTCTATTACCTACAAAGTGTCAATTCTATTCTTATTTATGTGTTGGTTCTATACATCTTCCTTGGATTTTGTCTCATTAAAAAAAATCTTGACTTTCATATTCATTTTGGTTCTATTATTCTTGTTCTCCAAAGTTATCTTACCATTATTCTCTACTATTTCTTGTTCTGTAGAATCATATTTCTTATTTTGTAGAATCATCTTTAAAGGTTTTTACTTAAGATCTCGTAAGATGAAGTTGAAGGGTAAAAGGAAGAGTGGTGAGACTATTAGAGAAAAGAAAAAGGTCAATTTGAGTGAAATCACAAGTAACTAAAACATATTTTGAGTGTAAACACGTGAGAGAGTGTCGTGTGAGGATAATATTTTTTTTCTAACTCAATTATAGCACTTAAATCATGAGTGGAAAAGACCCTAAACTCAAGTTCTTCATGAAGACCATCCAAGATCAATTCAAGGCTCTAAATGAAAAATGGATAATCTTCAACCCCTAGATAAACCTAGATGTCTAAGGCGACACACTTTTAAAGAAAAGGAAAAATAGAATTTTAATTGTAGCCCTAAAAGGAGAAAAGAAGAATCAAGAAGAGACAATCATTTACAAAATATTAAAGTGACAATTTCATTATTTCAAGGTAAGAATGATCTAGAATTTTATTTTAAATGGGAGAGAAAAATTGAACATGTCTTTGAAAATCATTACTTTTTGGAGGAGGAGAAGATTAAACTACCAGTTTTTAAATTCATTGATTATGATATTATTTGGTGGGATCAATTTGTAAGTAGTAGGTGTAGATGTGGATAAAGACCTACTTATACATGAGAAGAAATGAAGGTTGCTATAAGAAAGAGATTTGTGCCAAATCAAGGAGGATTAAACATAAAATTACAAACGTTCCCTTTTGTTCATAATGAGGAAATAATTACACTTGCTCCATTGCTTTCAAAGAAAGTTTTTAAAGACCAGATAAAAAGTGAAGGAAAATATGAGAGAGAGAAAGAGAACTGAGAGAAAAGGAGAGAAAAATAGAAAAAAAGAATTGAGAGAAAAAGAGTTGACAGAGAAAGAATTGAAAGAAAAAGAATTGAAAGAGAAAGAAGAGGTGAGAGAAAAGGAAAAATATAATTGTTTCTATACTAACCCATTGTTTGATTACAATTAATCTTTTTCCAAGAAAATTGAAGGAGTGGTTTCAAAGGAAAAATGCAAAGTGTTGTGTTCTTCTAACCTTTTGTTTATAATTGATGATTCTCTTTCGAAAGAATTTGAAGAAGTGGTTAGAAAGGAGGAATGCATAGTCTTGTATTTTTCTAATCCTTTTGTTTTTAAGTGATTATTATCTTTTGAAGAACCTTGAAGAAGAACTTTCAAAGAAGGAATGCAAAGCATCAAATGAAAATGAGTTTAAGTTTTCAAATGTGCAAATGTCTAAAATCTTGAAGGAACTTGGTAGTCTTACAAGACTTTGAATTCAATATTAGACACTTGGATGACTTATCAAAGTTCTAAAAGTTTGCACAATGAAAATGAGGTGAAGGCATTTAGAGAGACCGACAATTAAGAATGGAAATGAGAATTGACAACACTGCTTGTGGCCAAGGGAGTTCATAATGCATTTGACCATCATAGTTAAAGTTTTTGAAAACTCAATGCAAGTTTCAAAAGAGACATGTTAAGCGGTTGAAATTCATTGAAATGTTTCCTTACAAGGTAAAAAATGGTGATAAACTTGAATGTTTCCTTACGACATAAAAAATGGTGATAAACTTGATTCGATTATGAATCTTTTTGAAGAGGGAGAGAATGATGAGGACAACCCAACAAGTTCACACAAAGACACTTTGTATGAAATTGGAGATCCCATAACTAGGTCCAAGACCAAGATGATAAAACAAGATTTGAAAAGTCTAATTATAGAGGTCAAGAAATATTCAAATGAGACTAAACTTGATTCGAGGATGAATCACTTTGAAGAGGAAATGAATAATATGAACCTGATAAGACCCACTTATTACAAATATCCTTTGCAATGGATTGAAAACATATGGATAAAAGCGAGAACTAAAACAAGTAAAAAGATTTTTCAAAGCTTAATAATGAAGAATGTGTTAGTTAAAGAAAATATAACTAAACTCAAACCTAATTCAAAAATTGTCTCGTACCTACAATTTGCAAATCATGGTTAAGAAATTGACAAAGCAAAGTGGATCAGAGGCTTTATAAAAAATGGATCACTTTTCTACTGTTTGATGAAATTGAAGAAGATATTTAACATTTATTATTATGATATATTATCTTAATACTTATTTTCTTTAATAGGATAATTTTATTTTACATTTTAGGTAAGTTTATGAATTGTTTTCTATTATCTTATATTTAGTTTAAATTTGTTTAGGTTTGTTTCTTGTTATTTATTTTTCTAATTTCTCATAAATAGAAATCTATGTAAAAGAAGAAAGACAAATTTAAATGAATTACGTGTTTTTTTCTTTTATGAAAGTTTTCTTTTTATTTTTGGGTCAAAGAATTTTATAGTGTTAGTTCTGTCAACAGGTTGTAATTAGGGTTATACTTTTTTTATGACTTTAGTTCTTATGGTAGATCGTAGTTAGAGTTAAGTTCCAATTTTTATTATTTTACCTATTTTTAAAACGATCCTTAACTCGATTTATATCACTTTCTTAACTTGATTTGTATCACTTTATAGAATTATTTGTGATGTGCTAGTTACTAGGTTATCAACATATTAATTTCGTATAATATCTAAGTAAGTGGTTAAAGTTCACAAAGGATCATAATTGATTGTTTATCCATCTGTTACGTGGAAAGGTTGGTCGTCCAATGGTTGTAAACACATTGTCTAAGGGAGTCAAATGATGGTCAATAGTCCCCCAAAGAACTAAGCCTGTTGGCGCAAGCACTTGTTGAATGCTCCTCCAAGAAGTTAATATTTTGGGACAATCCAAAGGTTGTTTGATGATGATAATATGAAAGAGTTTCAAATAATGTTATTTGAAGTTTGTAAATTGAACATTTCTTCAAACTATAATCATAATTTATGATATTAGGACGATTCTCTTAAGATCAAAACTTTCAAATCTAAGTACGTATATTATTTCTTTCTCATAATTAATATTTTAGGAGCCCATTTTATATAAAAAAAACTACCTACTAATTATATCAAACTTTATTAATATACATAATTATATTAATAAATTACATAATTACATATATTTTTATATAAAACTTAAAATTTATAACATATAATTTTAGTAAAATATATTTTTTTGGCGTTGCTCACACGTTTCTTTGGCTCTTTTAGACAATCTCATTAATGTTTTAAACTCACCTTTCCAATGACATCCTTAATGAACAAGTATTTACATTCGCACTTTTTTAGAACAAGATACTCAAAAGTGAAAAGCCAGTATGAGTTATATTTTTGTATAGTGTATATTCCAAAAATATAAATACTTCATTGATATTCCCCTTTTTTTTTTATATCTCTCTTTTATATCAATAGAATGTTTTTGAAAAAATAAACAAAGAAAAAATTTGCACAGCGAGATATGTGATTAAAAATTGGAATGTATTAGACTTTCACATCCAAAAGGAAAAATATGAAAAACTAATTCAATTAACCTTTTGTCCCAGACCCAAAAAAATAACCTGATCAATTCTGTGAGAAAAATGTTCCTACTTTGACTATTACCGCTTTGACTTTGTTGATTGATTTAACTAATTTGCAATTGTTGCAACACAAATTGTAATACTAATAGTATCGATCATCTCTACTGCAATTAAATTTAATTTCTCAATTTAGCATTTAAATATTAATTATTCCCGGTGAAATAACCTTTCCTTTTTCTAGAGAGTGAAAAAACCTTTTCATTTCTCCTTTTGTATTTCTTTTGGTTGCAGAAGTAACACTATAGCAATGGAGGGTAGATAGATGACAAATTTTACTATTCTTAGTACAATGTAATTCCAAAAATATCCTTTAGGAGAAAAAATTGTACCTTTTTTAACCCCATTTTATTAATGTATTTTTTTATCTTGCTTTAATAATAACAATGATTATGATAATAATACTTTATTTAATTAACATTAATATTATGACGTGACTGTATAATTAATATTATTTTTGTTGCCTTAAGCTTCATTTTGTCAAAATATATAATATATAACTTTGTGTTTTATATTAGTTAGTCATTCCAATTTTAATTGACTTAATGCAAGATTTGTTTTATATTATATACGATGTAAACATTTAAATTATATTAAGCCCTCTTCAAAAATAACTTCTATATTATTAAAGGTTTAAAATTGAAAATAAATTTTATTTTCTTGAAAAAATAAAGCTGAATAAATGTTAAGGTTATTAGAATGCATAGGTGTAGAACTAGTTGTTAAATGTCATAAAAAATTAGTGGGTGAGTTAATTAATTAGCATGGAATTCGTGTTGCTTGGTTTCTAGTGTTATGACATAAATTAGCATTAATAATTATTTTTGCACCTCTTGATATTTATGGTATAGGATGATCCATGTTTTGATTTCTTTTTTTTTTCTTTTTACAAAATAATTGAAATGATTGTGATAGGATTTAGAAGTAGATGTTGTGAAATCTGCATTCTGGGATTCGTGGGTCCAAATGTTTTTATGCTGAAAATTTGAGTGAGTGTTCTTTAAGTGGTCGTAGACCTTTCCCTTTGGTATGCCTAATTACCCAAAACAACTTGGGAATAAAATTTTGTTGTGTCTAACTATGATGTCAAGGTGCCAATAATTGCTAATAATTCCGCAATGTAGCATTATTTTGGCTTGAAGATTTTTTTTTTTTTTATCAAAATAATGTTTTATTTGTGTTACAATATTTTGCTTTCAATGAGATTGTAAAAAAAACAAAAAACAAAAGATGTTGCTGCATTCTTGCTTTATACACCTTGTTAAGGCTTGACTCAGCTGAAATCCTCACCCACAGGCTACATCTTGAACAAATACATAATGATGTGATATGTTAAGTAATTCAGTGGCAAAAGTGTCATTTCCCTTTTCTTGATTTTTTATTTTTTATCACCATAAATTTGTGTAAAATATTTATTAGTTTAATTTATCAATAATTAAACTTTTAAAACAATTTAATTGATTACGTTTTTTCATTCTTAAAATCTTAAGATTAGATCTAACTTTACTTATACCAATAACGTCACAGTCATTTTATAAAATTTGCATCAACTAATAATTAATTCCCTAACCCAGAGATTTAATTGGTAAGAATTGTGGTTGAAATTGAATATATGTTACTCCATTCTAAAACAAATGTCATCTAAATATTTTTACATATATAAAAAAATAATGAATAAGTAAGAGAGAATAAGAATTTATAAAAATAACTTTATTATTATTAATTTATTTATAATTTGTGTTGTATATTATTATTTTTAGGAATAT
>JAMLFT010001899.1:0-28133 GCA_026544285.1 Pachyrhizus erosus | reverse complement strand
TGACTCTTGACTCTTGACTCTTGGCCTTTCATCTTCAGAACTCTTGACTCTTGACTCTTGACTCTTGACTCTTGACTATTGACTCTTGGCCTTTCATCTTCAAAACTCTTGACTCTTGACTCTTGACCTTTCATCTTCAGAACTCCTAAATTTAAAACCCACTAAAATAGTATTTAATGTTTATTTTATGACAAAACCCCCGACAAGAACCTAGGATTTAAGCATCATAAGGTTTGGGGGTCAAAAAGTTGAGCTTTAATGCAGCAGAAGCAGAAACATCGTGAAGGGATGCACCTAAGTCAATGGATCGGGATTCAGGAATAGAAGACTCTAAGAACACAAGTTTCTCTGTGCGGCAGCAGCTAGTTCAAAATGTGATATTACAAAGTGGGGATCAGAGATTTGTAGTAGCCATGACTTACAGACACATTTGAAACGGAGAAGAGACTTGACCTTTCTCTCATTTTAATCTTTCTAAAATTTTAACTTGGCAGTGAATCTGTCAATGTGGCAAACATGATTAAATATTAATTTTGTCTAAGGTATTTATATAATTATTTAAAAAAATGACGCTGGTGCATGTTAAAATATTGCATGAGCACACTTAATTTATTAATTGAATTAACATGTTGAATGAATAGTAACATGTTAAAATTTTAGAGTTATTGAATTGAGATGAAAAATTTTGATAGGACCAATTTCGAATTTGATATATTTTAAAGGGATCATACATATACTTTATTCTTAATTATTTATATTGTAATATATTTTTAAAAATTTTAATTTGATTTTGATTCTTTAAATATTGACTTATATTTATTTTAATCTTTCAAAATAATTTCATTATATTTAATTTTAAGATTTAAAAAAAAAATTAAGTCCTTCCTTTAACTTTGTTAATTTTTCATTTAAATATTAAATTTAGTTCACATCAGTAGTGTTATAAGCTATTAACTGATTGTCTCAATTTAAGATTTGGCTTTATATCATGCTATAAATGCAATAATTTCACTATTAAGGTTAAGCTAAAAACCTTAAGAAAGAGTGGAAAATATAAACTGCAAACTATATAAGGAAAATAAGTAATAACAACACGATGAAATAATCCTAAAACAAATCTTAGTGATGAAATAACAATTCTATCATTCACTTATTACTTTTTCATGACAATATCATAGAAGAATTCATAAATCATAATATAAGATGAGTATCAAGAAATTTATAAAGACATCATAAAATACTTTAAAGGTGTCATAAAATATTTTGCTACCTAATTCTTCTTATTCACTATTTTAGTCATCTTCTTATATATGCATAAATGGCTATACTTGTAACTTGCAAATTCTCTAGCGATTTTAATTATAAAGGATCTATGTCCAAAGCAAACAACACTATGAACACAAGTCTCTATAAGTGGCAACTAGTTCAAAATGAGATATTGCAAAGTTAGGATTAAATATGAGATAAAGTCATGACTTACACGTATATTTAAAACCTAAATTTCAATATGAATGTCATGACTCTCTCTCATATCTGACCTTGTTATAAATGTATCACAATCTTTTACTTTTTGTTTTTTCCTCTATAATTGTGTCTCTTCATTTTAGGGCACTAACTAACTTGTTATATAACAATAACTCAAATTCATGCAAAGGAGATATAGGAAACTCAAAATCATAATTGACCAAGCAAAAGCAAACAAATAGGTCTAAAAGCAATACAAGAAGGTCTTTTGGCCCAACACAAAATAACAAGCAATACTCAGTAAAGGCAATTTTTGTTTCCATTGTCCCTAATTGCTAACATAATCTTATTTCCCTTTTTTATATAATTATTTAAATAATATTTGTTTTTTTTTCTTTTCAAAGATTAATCCTCGTGCATTTCACTATACTCCCCCTTTGGTTTCACCACACTCTACATTGCAAATATTTAGTTTATCCTTTTTAACTTGTGCAACTAGTTTGTAGAAAATGTGTTAATCCTTTGATTGTTTAACTCTATTATGTGCAAAAATAATAAGAAATTTGTAGAAATAGAAGCATAGAAATTTATACATGAAAACCTTTTATAGCCTTTGATTATTCTGGCCTGTTAAGTATTAAATTTTATTATTCAACAACAACAAATAATTTTTTTTCTTTGTTTCCACTTTTCTCTCCTTCTCACACCATCAAACAGCAACAAACATCATTGTGTCACCAACAATTAGACAACACCATCATCCATTACCGTTGAACTCAACTAGCAAAGTCCATACTACAAACACTAACAATCGAGAAAAAACAACTAAAAATAATGCACCACAAATTGGTCATTCCAAAACCTAAAAAAAATGAACTCACAAAAAGATCCCAAATCAATCCATAAGAAACCCCAAAATCAATTGAATTTGCATCTCATTTTCACTTCCATTAGATTGGTTATGATATAAGTGGCTTGAAAACAGGTGAAATGGTAAAAACAAAAACTTGACCTTAATTGCGACCTACCAATAAAACCAAAGTTATCAAAGAAGCGTGATCCTAGCTACGACCTATTGGTAGAACCAGCACTATAAAATTCTTACCCAAGAACAAAAGTGAAGTTCTCACAAAGGAGAAAATACTTAATTTATTAAGATTTAACTTGTGTTGTTTTCCTTTACATATGTTCCTATTTTTAGGAAATCAAAAGAAAAACAAATAACACAAAACAAATCCTAAAAAGTTTGAACTAAAGATAAGATAATAGAAAAAAAATCGTAATTTCATCTTAACTAAAGATAAGTTAAAATGTTTATCCCATCTAAACTAAAACTAAGATTATGACCTTAATAAAATAAACAAATCCTAAGATAAGATAAATATATCCTAATAATAAATGTTAAAGATATTCTTCAATTTCATCAATGTGTAGAAAGGTGATTCATTTTTGTACAACTTCTAATCCACTTTGTTCTAAACATTTCTTGGCCTTCATAATTAAGTTTTGCAAAGTTTGTTTCATCATCTTGGTCTAGGACCTAGTCATAGAACAACTAATTTCATACAAAGTGTCTTTGTGTTGGCTT
The DNA here is from genome assembly GCA_026544285.1 of Pachyrhizus erosus. NCBI lineage: Eukaryota > Viridiplantae > Streptophyta > Magnoliopsida > Fabales > Fabaceae > Pachyrhizus > Pachyrhizus erosus. The sequence goes on along the minus strand of JAMLFT010001899.1, from coordinate 25,081 downwards.
ATTGAGTCTTTCTCATCAAGATTTGTTAAAGCACATCGCAAAGAAAGGGACAAAAATGATGTTGGCAATGCGCGAGTAGAGGTTGTATTTCGTGTAAGAGGTGGTGTGATGTTGGGGGGATCATGAGGTTGCCTCAAAAAAAGGTTGTTATTGACAAAAAGAAGAAGTTGTGCAATATAAACGAAGGATAAAGAAATAAATTGGATGTGTAGAGGCAAAGTGAAGAAGACAAAAATAGTGTGAACAAAGAAATAGAGGAGAGAGAAGATAGATGAAAAAAGGTTAATTATGGAAACATGAAAAAGAGAAAAAATAATAAAGGAAAAAAATTTAACCATCAGTTTAAATTGAAACTAATTCAATAGTTTACAAACTCTTTTCCATGGTGGAAGACTTGGGTCTCCACCCTAGCCTATGTTATAGTTAGATTTGATTTGACACTTTTGTCTTTCTCATGGTTGGTACATGGTGACGATTGGATGAAGCCAATACAAGTAGGTATGATAAAAAATCACCAACCCAATCCAAAATTTTAATTAGGCGATTTTGGACAACTACTTTTTTGGGTTAAAAAATAGTTTTAAACAATTGAATTCGAGCAAGTTTGTGTTTTAGATTTTGAAATTGTAAATACCCGACCCATCTGATGTAATATGTAACATATTCAACTTTAGATGTAGGCCTTGCACTATGTAAGAGTTGAGAGGCCTAACCAAGCCCAATGTAATGCCTTGCCCTCTACTCTGACAATTCCAAGCTCCAATCACATTACATGACCTATATCCAAAGAAGAACCAATAAACTAAGTGACTAACCTATTCAGGCACCCACTAACAACACCAACCCTAATTTCATTTTACCTATTCGCTTCTAAAATAATTCCTATGTGTCACTCTCGCCTCCGAAACCTTATGTGTGACTCTCACCAATAAAACCCTATGTGTTTCTCTCACCTTTCGTCTCTTACAACTTGCCTCTCAATTTTCACCTCGCAACTCGTAACTCTTGGTTTGTCTCAATGAGTCTCTTTTTTTTCTCTTTCACAATAATAAATGAAACTTGTTGAGTTTCATTGCATAATTGCCTTCTTCCTCCTTTCAAGTGAACCTAGTTTTTTTTATTCCTTTTTTCTACATCTTTTACTTGATCTTTTAAAAAGAAATATGAGTCTTGCCTCTAACTATTTGTTTTGGTGTTATTTTTATGTTACACTTCGTACAAGCTTGAAGAAGTTTTTTGGCAACAATAGTGGTTTAGGCTTGCGATGATATGGTATAGTATGATTGTAATTTGTTTAGTTTTGTTAAAATAAAACAAAAAGAACATAAACATGGAGGAAAAATTGTGTGTATAAACACAGAGAAATCATGTATATAAATATAGAGATTGTGTGTATAAACACAACGCAAATGACTGTTTATATAACTAAAAAAGGATTCATTATAATAAATTATAGGAGATATAGTTTTCTTTAACTTTATTTCTTATTTTCAACACTTCCCCTTGAGTTAGAGCTAACTAAGTTATTAACTTGTTACAAGAAAATAATTTATTTTCAATAAATAAATAGAAAAGATTTAAGAAAATTGAGTTCCACCAAAAAAACAATAGTTTGAAAACCAACTTAAGGATGTTGGAGAAGCCGAAGAGAAATACTAAAAAAAGTAGTTTAGCATATAACTAGAATCATCAAAAGCAAGCGAGAAAATTCATGGCAAGCAAAGTAGGGTCCATTCTTTTTAAAATCACATTTGGAAGCTTCAAACCAATAATATAGTTGTAATGGAAAATGAGAACAAATAAACCTTGAAGTTAAGCATTCTAATCCAAAATTTCTTCATTAGGCATTAGCAACAAATAAACCAAGAAGAAAGATCTTAAGCTTCTTAAATAAAATCTACTTATTAAATATGAGTTGATCTTAATAGATTAATAGTTGGCATTAAAATTTGACTTTTTTGTCAAAATATTTAACTACGTAAGTAACATGCACATTTTGATTTTTTACAACTTAAATCCTAGAGTTACTGCAACACTCTTTTACACTCAGATGTCAAACGTTAGTTTCAACTTGTGCCATAAAAACTTTAACTGAACCCACTGCCAAACTCAATGAATATTTTATTTGCTTCTAGCATATTATTGATTTTGATTGTTCAGTCTTTAACCCTCTGTTGATCTCCTTTATTTTCATTATTTTAATTTAACGTGTGGTTCCTTTTTGCATTAGATAATTATTTGACAAGAAACATTCTGAACATTGAGGAGCTAAATTCTTGTTATTATTGGAGCTTGGTTTTTAGGTAAGTTTTGTTCCCTTATTTTTTTTATTCTTCTTTGGATCTGTTTGTAGCATTTCTTTCATTTTGCTACTGATCTCAAGCATAAATGAATGTGTTAATTGTATGCCTTGCTAGTGATGCCAAACATCTATTTGTGTCTTCATTTTGATATTGACTTAGTTATATTATTTTATTATATAATATATTTTTTGTATTAATATTATGAGATAATATACTCAATCAAAAAGAAAATACTCTTGTTGTTTGTCTATTTTTTATGTTTCAAATTTTAAATTTAATAAATACATTAATTAAAAAGTATTTATTCATATTCCATATAATTTACATATTATTAAGTTTGTCCAGAACTTATATTATTAAGTAATTTACTAAAAATTCTATTTTTTTTTGTATAGATATTTATTGTTAGATTTTTAATAGTTGAGTTATCCTTTTATATGTGTTTCTTATTTACATATCTATGCAATGTTTTATTGCTATTAAAATTTTATTTTATGGTATCATTTATGTTAAAATTTTGTTACTATTGTTAATTGCATTTTATGATATAATTTATACTTATATAATAAAATCAAATATGGAAATAATTTTGAATTTTAAATTAAAACTTGCTAAAAATTTGTAATTACTTAAAATTGTAGGTAATTATTGATAATGACACAACATATGATAACTCTTTTTGTTATTGTAGATGAACAATCATTTAGAATCTTTGAGGGTAAAGGTTATAAGAACCTACGTGGACAATTGCAACCTCAATTCATTGTCCCATCATGACACACAATAACTAGGGATTGTTTCTAGTTATATACAGATGAAAAATGTAGGTTAAAGACTTTCTTTAAGTCAAATTGTGCTATGTAGCATTAACCACATATTGTTGGACTTTTATTCATAATCTAAACTATTTGATACTCATAACTCACTTATGGATAATTAGTTTCTCTATAATTCTCAACCACAAAGGGGAGACAATAAGAAGGAAAATGGAAGATGTATTAAGGGATTGAGGTATTAGAAATGTGTCCACAATAATAGTTGATAATTGTTGTGATTTTGGCAAGTGTACTAGAATGTACGAGTAATAAAGAATAAGTAGAGTATCATCTTCATAGAGATTTTTTTAAGACTTAGGTACTTATCAAAATTAAATAGACTACGAAAGTTGGTACAAGAACTTAAATGTAAAACTCGAGAGATTAAATTGCAAAAAAAAACATAAAAGGGTTTTTTTTTTTAATCAAACACATGATATGTAATAGATGGTTATAATGTATGGAATGTGTAACACCCTCAAAATTATTAAAAATAGAAATTTCACTAATTAAAATTTAATTAATGACCTTCTTTGCTTGTTATTTAACCACTAAATTGATTAATTATTTTAATTAAAAAATATAAAAAATGCTTAGAAAAATAAAATTAACATAGTGTGATGTTAAATAAAGTCATATAAAAATTAAAATAGGAAAAAATTCAATGTCAGTAAATTATTTAAGATTAAACTATCAATATTGACTTTGGTCAACACATTAATGACAAAATGTTAAATTGTATTTACCCATATAAATTGATTAATTAAGTAGCCTAAGTTGATTAAATTTGAAAGAGCTATAAATGCCTAATCACTAGTCTAGGAATCATCCAAATTAGATTAATCTAGCTAACCTATGACTAATCTTACTTAAAAGTACTAACTAACTCAAAGTCAACTAAGACACAAGTCAACCTAAGACTTGGTCAAACCCTAAAATGGTACCCTTATAAGGGATCATTAAAGCCCCCTACCACACAAGCCCTTTGCCCCCCAATAACTTTGAATATTTTTTTCCTCTCCTCCCTTTGAAAATTTCTATTATCTCCAAAAAAAATTGCATGAGCCATGTGACACATAAATTTACTACCATAATTAATACAAAACATTAATTGTCATGAAAGTTAAGTCATTTATATTTGTTCAACAAAAGTTTGAATCTTTTTAATAATAAAGCACTAGTAAATAAAATTTTACTTTTTGATTATTTTGTAAAGATATTAAGTGTGAGGTCAAAACATGCTCACACTTAGACAAAATTCAAAGTTATAGTATACCACACAGGCATAGAGATTCTTCAGCAATATATGTAATTTTGAATCCAAAAATTAAATCAACAACTCATCAATGCACTCATACTTACCCATTCACCAAAGTAATAATCAACGTAAGAGTACCAATATACAGACCAAAGAATTTACCAAAAAAAATAAACTTTTTCAAAAGGAAATTTATAATGCTCATATACAAAAGAATGAACATAGTATATCTGCCAGTAGCATCCTAGTTAAAGCAATAAGAAGTAAAACTTATCTATACACCATGTGACTGTACATGATAATCTTTGTCTAAGCAGATTCTTCAAAGGGGTCCTCCTCCTTTTCTTTGTACATCGCTTCTACAAACCCCAACTCCTTTGTTAGGGTGGAAGTTGTATAAGTCATACTCCAATCCATTGGATCTTTTAGCAACAAAATCCATACATGGAACGTGGATCAAAAAGGAAAAAAGCAAAATTTGAGATGACGCTGACTAGAGAAGGGGCATCAATGGTGTGTCCTACTACATCTGTTGTTGTCGCAACAGGAAAGGTAGATCCTAAGGACATGAGAGAAAAAGTTGGTGTTCGAGTATATTCAAAGGTCGACACCTGCGTCAATATAACTAGTAAGTCCACATGTATTAGTCTCCCATATGGTGAGTCCTCTAGTGGTAGGAAGGTGAAACGCACTAATCTAGTAAAGGTGTCTTTTTCAAAAAGAAGGTCATGGACTCATCGTCCCCCATGAGCTGAATCGCTAAACAAAATATGGGATGGTAGAACCTTGATATCTAAATCAAAAAAAAAAAAAGATGTAAGGAGTGAATCCTCCATCCACTCTAGAGCCATGTAAACACACATATATATGTGTGCTCGTTCGTATCTATACTCTTATCACTAAGTTCTGCCACTTCACTCTCATACCTCATTCCTCACCATATTGTCCTAATTACTTCACTAGTCTTTCAATTGGGTCATCAATGCCTATTGGACCTCTAAGTCATAGAGGACTTATATGACATTTGCTCATGATCATTTATTTATTTACGGGTGACGATTGGAAGGACATACTATGTCTAGTACTCAAATTAGAATATTCTCGACCAACCATTTCGTTGAGGATGCCAAATAGATCATATGAGTCCCTTAACCCTTAGAGTTGTAACAACTTGGCACCTCGTACTATCCTCTAGGACTTTGCAACTCTACATACATTCTTCAAGTATCATATTGTAGTCAACCTACACAACCTTCCTCTCACACGATTTTTTATGTAGTGATTGACAACTACCCCTTGTTATGCCATCACAACAAAGTCTTAAATTAATTCAAGTATTAACATGATGAATTTTATAGGGTCAGCATCCTGCCTTCATCAACTATCACATCAATAAAGTTATCGTGTCTCATGCACAACATCACAATCTCGAGCTCTCAAGCCTCCAACATTTCTCTAATCTAGGCTAAATGACCCATGTCCTATGACCAAAGGCCCTTTGGACTTACTCTGATTCACTACACAAGACTCATAACCCACCAATTCTTAATAATTTGTGACTATACCTATTGTTTACTTTTTGTGACTTATTTTTACTAACTTGAATAATTTTAATTATTGGATTCCATTTTAGTTTGTGTTAATTTGATTTCTTTGTTTTTATAGTTTAAATTTTTTTTGTCATTTTGAAGTCATTTGTGATTGTTAAAGACAAGACTAACACTAAATTTGTTGACCTTTTTTGGAATATATACCAATTAAATATGTTTTGTTATGAATTTGATCACTTGAGATTTGGATTTTTTTAGGTAACTTTTTAATCTCTTTACTTATGTACTGTAAAATACTAATAATTTATGATTATAAATGTGTTGATATGTAAGTTGGATATAGTTAGTTTTTAGCTTATTCTCGTAAAGTGTTTTTGATATAGTTTGGTAAGTAAATATTAATTTGTTAGTAGTATGAAATTATTGAAGAATTAGGAAATGGTACAATGTGTACATGTAAAATTATAAGACTATTTTATGTGGAGTTGATATTCTTTATTTTTTAAATTATGAATTTTGTTTGGAAATTGATGTATAGAACTTGTTTTAAGATTAGGAAAAATGTATTACTTGTATATATCATTATTTGAATTAGATTTTAATAGTTGACAAATGTGTTTTATGTTAGTTGAAAATGGAGCAACTATTTCTAATGCATGGACCACTTTACAATGCTTCCTAAAAGTGAAGTCCAGCATCAAACTGTAGCATGTAATTATTATGGTAAAAAAATATGTGTGATTCCAAGCAACATGAAGTAAGCATTTGAAATCTTGTCCTAATTTTCTTTAAGCTATCCTGAATGGCGAATCAAGTTGACAATGGAGTTCAAGTTGATTAGATTTTTTGAGGACAAAGGTATATTAAATTATGGTCATTTCTTATAATTGAAAACACAACTTTATTGACTTTGTTTTTTTGTTAGTGATTTTTTTAGATAAAAAAAAAATAAATTAACATTTTTTTTATTATTAGGTGAAATTGCAGTTGCAACTTGAGGTGCTGGTCTCATTAGAAAAATTTAATCTTCAGTAACAGTTGAATTATGGGTTCTTGTAATGAATTTGTAGTTGAATTTTAGTTATTATGGCATGTAAATTGTAAAAGCCTATGAGACTAAGTTAGTAGGCTGAAATCAGATGTAAACATAAAGTTTCTGAACTTTTTATGCTTTAGTTAACAGATTCAATTTTTATGTAAACATAACATACTTATATACTATCAATTTTATTGTTTTATTTTTATCTAATTTATTGTAGTTTGGAATTTAGAAATAAGTATAATTGACCTTTGGGCTATTTTAATTTCAAAACAGCCCAATACAATTTTTTATGGACATTGAACAGACAAAATTTGAAGGATTTTAATACTTAGTTTATGGCAAAAATTAACATGATGAAGTATGGGTCCAACTCATATGAATCAATCAAATAGAAAGTGAAAAAAAAATGATAAAACATTTAATTTCAAAATTAACTTGGTTAAATATGGGCCTAACCCATAAAAACCCAACTGTTAAACCCGTGACCTAATTAATCTGAACTTGTCTAACTTGAAGCCTAAATTGATCAGATTTGGACCAATTTTTTTTCTTTTCTGATTGAGCTGATTTGACTATAATGGGCCTCAGTCCGCTGAATCCTGCCCAATGATTAGACCCAAATGCTATGCATGATAGCACAATAAACATTGCAAAAAATGAAAAGGAACTGATTGACAATTTTGCTAATCTATTATTGATACTATACATGATTATAAAGGAGTTGGCAGATCATAGTAGATACCTTAAAATTTTATGACTTTTAATTATTTTTATAAATGGTTTTGGATCACCACATGCATATGGTTCCAGTTAATCACAATGTAACATATATTTAACTTTTAAATTTTTTAAAAAATAGTTGTAAAAAATTAATTACGTATCATATAAAGATTAAAGATTATTTGAGATCACGAATTAAAAAATAATGTTTTTTTTAAAAAAAATTGTATTTAATAATAAAAATGAAAACCACCATTTACATAATACTAGTAAAATATAGAGAAAAAAATGTAATTTAAGTAGTGGAAACTTGAAACTAGAAGCAAGTAACCAAGCAAAGCATCAGAATCCCCAACTGAGAGTGAAAAAAATTTGAAAAGAAAAGAAAAAAAAGTAGAGAGAATAAGGGATGGCTGGGTTACTGGCATGGGCAGTAGGAGGTGGTGGAGGAAAGGAAGCAGAGGATGATTCCATTATCCCAATCATGTTTTCTGAAGATCAGCAAAAGTACGTTATCCAACTCGATCAGAAGGCTGCTTCTCTCCGCCGTTCGATCCATGATCTACGGCTCAGATTGCCTCCCCAGGATATCTCCCAGAGCCTCCCTCACCTCCACGCCCACTCCCTCGCTTCCAACGCCGCCCTCGCCCTCCAGTTAAACTCCCACTCCGCCACGCGCCAACAGGTACTACCAATTTTATTACCCTTAATTTCAATTTTAATCTTTCAATATCCTAATTCGGCTATTTTAATTTTAATATTTTAGTCTTTTTCATATTGAAATTCTATGAATTTATTCTTTTAGTTTTAGTATTGTAATTGGACGATTTTAGTCTCTTGTGTATATTTTAAGGCAGAACGAATTTTGATACTAATTTGTTATGAATTAATTGAATTGAGGATATAAAACCATCATTAGCTAGAATTGAAATATTGGGATTAAACAAATTGTTGGAATTTCCGGGTTATACTTTCTGGAAGATCCGTATTGTTGAGTTCCTTGAGTTTTCTTCCATTTATTACAATCTGGTCCTTCCATTGTGATTCTATCCAATTTTAAGTCATTAATTTGCTCATAATGAAAAGATGTTTCTTTTGTTGTTCATTGATGTATAAAGGCAATAACTTACCCACAAGATTGGTGAACATGACTATCAAATTCAAATCAATACCTTGTAGTTTAAATATTCTTGTCTTTTAGCTGCTACACTGTATTTAAGTTACCACGTTGGTGAATTTAATTAAGGGCCTGTTTGGATATAAGCCAAAAATTCTTTTTTAGAGCTTGTTTAATGGAAATATAGAACTTTTCCAGGAGAAAAACCCTCAAAAACACTTCTAGGTTTGTATCCCAACAAGTTGTACATATTGGATGAAATCAAGATGGAGGGGCCTAATTGTAATGAAAACTTGAGGGATTCAATGGGTACAATTGGAACTTGAGAGCTAAATCACACTTTGTTATGCTTGGGGACTAAAATGCAATTAAGCTAAAATAATAATACTATTAAATTACTAATGATGATGATGATGATGATTTTTGTTGCAGGCTCAACTTAGAGAGGTGACATTGAAGGAAGAGAATGCTGCATACGAGAATGCTATCACAGATTCTGAGAATAAAATAAAGGAGAAATTGCAGGAGGCTGATTTACTGAGGGCGAAGTTGCAGGTTAGGATTGTGATTGTGATTGTAATTGTGAGACTGGGTTTGGTTCAATTGATTTTTATATTCTTTGATTTATTGTGTTACAGGAGATGGATGAGACTGAAAAGAAACTGAAAGCTGAGGTGGAGAATATGAAGCAGCAAAGTTGGGTATCTGATGGTTGGGAGGAAGAAATGAAGGCAAATTCTAAAGCCGGATTGGATACAGATGCAGAAGCATTGAGATCAGCTTTACTAGATGAGTTAGAAAAGAAGAAGAAAGAGTTGGTTTGTTAATCATGAAGTAGTTTGTTATTATTTAATATTTGATGAGTAAATGGTGAAGAAACAATGGCAGTCATGCTAATTATTATTTCCATCATTTCAAGGTCTAATATGATCTATGCTATATCTATTAGAATTAGGAGTAATTTAACTACTAATATTGATACTGTTACCAGATTAAGAGTTTAATTTCCATACACTATCCTTAGAGAGATTGTTATATTATCAACCAATTAGAAATAACACTGGGTATGACTTTTTCAGTCATAAGTACAAAAGTCAACCATCTTACCATATATGACAATCTATGATTGGGTGACATGTAATTAAATTCACTCAACTAATAACCTATATTTCATTTCAGAGTTCAATGGAGAATGCTGTACAAGGGTTGGAGAAGAAATGGGCACAAGTGCAGGAAAATGCACTTAAACAGCCTTCCCCAGGTATTATATCTTACAATTTGTGTTAATATACATTTTTCGGAAGAAAATTTCATAAGTAAATGAGGGATTCCTTTCCTTGAAAGTGGGAGTGGGATATTGATCACCTGGGCCTGCTTGCACAGGTAGTTACCAGTTATGCTGCTTTCAGTGCTTTGAACTGTAAAATGAATAATGATAATTATTCATACCCGGATATTGTCAATTTGTCCTTATATGGTTGTTTTCTGAATGATAATTTTTTAATCTGAAAGCATAAACTATCTTGTTTTTTTTTTTCATTTTATTCCTTGTACTTTGTTTATCTATGTTGCTTTCTCGCTTTAGGCTATGTATATTTTTGTACATTCTATGTGCATAGGTCATGCAGCTTTTGAAGCTATTTGAATTGATCACACTGAGGAAAAATATCATAAACTTGTTTCTAGTAGGAAATGTTGCAAGCCATAATTATGCATGCAGAGCACCAAACTTTTGTGTAGTTAAACTTCAGCCCATCTTGATGATGCCATAAAAATCTCAGCAAAGGACTGCTGTAGGTGATTTCCTGTATGTTAGATTTTCTTCAAGCATTTATTTGTCCATTTGAATATGAATTTTGGGAACTTTTAGTACATTTATAACAAATGTCTGCTAATATGGTTGTATCCTCCTGCCATTATGATGCTGACCTTCTGATAATTGTCAAAATGCTGACACAATCTGGTTGGATTTTTTTTCTATGAATGTTTCTGTACTGGACATGCCAAGGGACTAGGTTTATACATCTGGTTTGATGTAATTTCTTTTTTCTTACCTCTTGTTTCTATTGTAGCTTTAAGAAGATTCCTGATGCTCCTTTTTGTAGTCTTCTTTTATCATAAAGACAAATAAAAAAGAAAGAAAGAACCTAGTTGGGGGGACATTAATCTTGTTCCTTCTCTGAATAACATTGGATACTATTTCATGCTCTTAGAAATCCAAGAAGCTTATCAGGACCTAAATGTAATTTTTTTTAATTGTTTTTTGTTGTGTTAATTCTGCCAGTAATTTTGTACACTTAAGAAGCATCTTGCATGAATGCATATATTGCTATGGTTTTAAAACATTCTTGTTCTCCAGCACAAAGAGAGAAGACATTGGATAAACAGCTTCATGGTCTAATTGAGCAACTGGCAGCTAAACAGGTCTTTTTTACACTTCATAGTATACGCACAACATGAAGGATACTGTTTGTGTTTACAAAACTGTTTAATTCCCCCTCCCTCTCTTTCTCTTTTTTCACTTTTTTACAAGAAAAAAAAATTGCCAGTGGCCAGTTAATAACTTTGATTATTTTCGTGTGAAAGAGTTTAATAAATTGTCTTATTCCTTTCGCTCTCAGGCACAAGCTGAGGGCCTACTTGGTGACATTCATCTGAAAGAGATGGAGCTGGAAAGATTGAATGGGCTATGGCGGCGAATGGAAAGCAGCAATTCAGAGGTGAACACTGCTGCAAGGAATCGTTTCAGTAAAAACTCCTCTGATAAGTTACATAATTTGTCAGATTATGAAGGTCATCAGAGACTTCCTTATCATTCTGCTGGCAGAACTGAGAGCCAGCAGAGGCTTATGCTACTCAGGTCGGCATTTGTGCTCTATATTTTAGCTTTACATATACTGGTATTCATCAGGATATCTTTTTGATCAGCATTGACACATGAAGATGACATGTTAATTTTTTCTTTGTATGTTTGAATCTTTATCTGTACTCATTAAATATTCTTTGCTCATATATATAGAAATCTGTAATTTTTTATTTTTCATTCATGCTTTGAAGTTTGATCAAAATGTAGCATGTATGCGTACAGTAACATTTGAAAGATAGATAAGTACAAGACAATGCAGTTTTTGCAGCTGAATATGTTCAGAATATAAATAACATATGATATGATAGCTACAGTAAACTAGATTTAATTTGATGTTACTGTTGTCAACGACAGGTCCAAAAAGAACTAGTTCAAGTGATTGCTAAACTAGTGGCTAAAGTCTGGATAAGATTAATCTTTATTCAAATTCATTTCTTGAAGCACAAGTTTTATGAAAGGAGGACGGTTAAAATTTAGTTCACATATTAAGAAATAAATAGAGGCGGATGCTATGGTGGACTAGTTGTTTATCTTCAATTTTTTGGTTCCTATAATATAAAATTTCTATTAAGTGATGATATGACAATACATTTTAATTGTTTTAAAATATTCTTGTGGTGATTTATTTTTTGACAAAAAGAAAATCGCTAAAAAAAATATGGTTAAATTTATTAAATTATTTTTTAATGTTTTAAAGCCCCTAGAAATTGCAAGATACCAAATCTTCAATCACCACTACACAAACTCATCAATGCCATTCATGTCCCAAAAGCTAAATCGTCTAAAATATAAAACAATAAAAAACATCCTTAAAACCAAAGCCAAAGTTGCATCCATACTTTGTTTCCATTCAGGAACAATGATGTCCTTGATGTCAATTTCGATGAATGTGGCATTGAGGATTTGTAGCTTCCTTACTATGCCTTCGCTCTTTTCTTCTTCGACTCTCCCTCCCAATCCGAAGGTGGAGATGATCTAGTGTCGCATCAACGGTCATCGACAGCATCAACTCTCATTCTGGTGTAGGAAGGGAATCACTTGTGATTGGTTCATAGAAACTTCGAACATTGAAGATGATTGCCTCTACATTGGATTGAGAAGGAATTTTAGCGTTAGGTAATGATAGAGGACTGTTTAAAAAAGACAACTGAGAAAGGAAGGAAGAAAATTTGAAAATTAGAAGATTGAAAGTCCAATTATAAAAGTAAGAAATAAAATATTAGAGAAGAAAATTGAATTTGAATTTGATCTTATTGGACTTTTTGGTAGTCCAAATCTATAATAGATGAACATATAGTAAATTAGATCAATATTAATTTATGTGTTTCTTTTTATATGTAAGAATATTATTTTTTATGTTAGAAATTACTTTTAGACATTTTGTACAAAATTTGACCATGAGTCTTAATTGTAACTTATAGTATATAAATTATAATGTTATCAAAACTATTTTTTTAAAATTGAGAATAAAATTCTTAAAAAATTATGATGTTAATTTCATTTTTAGAGTTTATTTTTGCTTTTTATTTTACTTCGTTTTTAAAATAGATTATACAAAATTTAAAAAATGATTGAAAATTGACTTGAAGTGGAGTGCATTATATGTTTTAATGTTGGGATGGTTGAGATTCACTTGGGTTGAGATAACATGCACAACACAAAAAACTGATTGAATATGCATTGTTTTGTGTCATCGATGACAATTGCACCACAAGTGGCGGTTCTAATAGTAACATTACCATGGCAAGCTTCCGAGTGATAAATAGCTTCCAATGCCCTACCATGGCAAGCAAAGGAAGAATAAAAAAAACAGGTTTCCATCATGAAGATACAACAAGTAGTGTTAAAATTGAGTTTTTGGGTTGGCTTATTATGTTGAGATTGTGAAGTTAACAAAGTTTAGGGATTTCTTTTATTTTATTTTTTTTCAAATTAGAACAAAAGTTTATTGCTGTGTATTGGACCTAGCTTTGATGTTGTGGTTCAGTTACCATTTTGTGAAAACTGGAGATTAAAGGAAAAAACAAAACTAAAGATGTTACAAATGATTCAACCAAATTCAAGATTTCAAATAACCTTCCTTTACCTTTTTTCACACAACAATTTTTCTCCTATCATTTAAATCCCATTACAATATTACTGTAACTTCCTGTTTTTTTAAACTTTTTTTAAAATATGTTTTACTTGGCTCAACACTAAAGTTATAACGGCATCTTCTGTGGTCCAGCTTTCTAAATGGTTTACAGTGGTCTATCATCTTAACTTATTATAATAATATTTTGATGTTTTATTTATTTATTCTCATGCAATTATATTTAATATTTGTAAATAGAAATCCCTAAAGGATACCTATCCATGTTAGTGACTTTGCTTTTGTGATGGAGATACTCCTAAGTGCTAATATTCAAAACCTAGATGGCATGAATAGTGTTCTCATCTTCTTCAGAAACAAAATCACTGTTCACTTTAAAAGGGTCATTTTTGTCGATTGGAAATAAATTCATTTCACATTAATTGTGTAAAAATGTTACAACTAATAATCCCTACTGTCCATCATTATTATCTTTTATATCCTATGATGACAAATAACTGTACCACAGTAAATCATATGAATATAGCTATGATCTAAAAATATTAATAATGTTTTGCTTTTTATTAGAAATAATTTTGATTTAAAGATATTATAATGTTTTTGATTTGATTTGGATTTGATTTGGATTTTGATTTGATTTGTGTTTTTCGGAATAAAGAAAAGGCTTAGAAGCAAATTTTTGGAAGCTTTTAACGGATAAAAATTGTTTAATATATTTTAAACACTATAGTCAAGTATTTTATGATAATTTTTAATCATATAAAAATAGTTGTTATAAAATATAATTAAATAATAGTATAGTTAACGTGATATCATCAAATATATTGATGAACAAAAATATGAAAGATTAAGATTGGTCAAATTTTTGTTTGAAAATTAAAAATAAAAACTCAAAAAAATTCGAAACTAAAATTATATTTAACTTTTTTTAAAATATATATCAAGAGTAATGCTCTTTAATAAATAACAAAATAATCAAATGTACTAAATACAATATGTGTGTTGGATTTCCAATTCCACTAAGCATCTTGTATCATCCATAGAAAATGTTACAATTGTTGTTGAAAACCATACTTCACTTAAGGCAAAACATCCATTATGCATAAACATAAGTGTTTCACATTTTTGTTGTTAAAAACAAAAGGAAAATCCAACATTGAAAAAGGAAAATGTCAACTTCAAATTATTATATCATTAACCGATACTTAAAATTAACAACAAAAATAACAACTGTCTTAACAATAACTTTGTCAATTCAAACTATCCTCAAATGTATTAATCAATATGCTTTCTTTCATTTGTTTTTTATTTCATTTTTAAACAATCATCCTTCGATTGCTACCAATTCACCAGACAACATTATCAATGAAGTATTCATCATGACAACAAAACTACTGAAATCTTTATTAAGATAATGTTACTAATGGAATCCTAATAAATATTTTAATTAAAATTACTATTAACTAAAAGGCATAATTGTGTCAACTACAAAGAATATATGTGGAAACGACATTTAAACTTGAAAAAAAAATAATAAATCAAAATTGTGTGATAGGATAGAAAATGAGATATCACAACCTTAAAAAATTCTACAAATAATAGACCATTATAAACCACTTTTTTTATGGCGTCCATAGCCTAGGTCTTTAAATGAAGTGCTCAACTTTATATAGCTTGAAGTGAGTTATTAAAGTTACAATCTTTATTTGAAATAAGGAATATTTGTAATGAAACCACCATTGGGATACTACATGAGCCTTTCTTATTTGCAATTATTGACACAATTTAGCTTCTTGGGTGTGAATATTGACCAACTTAAGACTTATAATGCGTGACAACAAATAAAAAATATTTGTATCCACAAATACCTTTGGATATGCATTCAATATTAAATTATGTATATCAGATAAATACACTCAGTGAGCCTTTTCTTCATTCTCTTGGTCCCTCCCCTCCCCTTTGTGCAAATACAGGCTAAAAAGTACAACAGATTACCCTGCGAACCCAAAAGATAAATAATAAACAACGAAAATTCTTTAATATAATTGCATGTAAAAAATTTAATTGCACTGTTTTTAGATTTAATTTTTTTTCCTTATCGCCTTTTTCCTTAATTTCCAGTCTCTAAATTTGTGCATTTACGTTTATAGCACCTTGTATTTGTTTTTCAAAATGTTAAGTTTCTTATACATTTACATTTCAAGTGCTTTAAATTGGCATTCTTTCTCCGTCTCTATTCTTTTTAATTTCGAGTTGCTTTTAATTTCGTTTTCTTTGCTTTTAACTTGTACGAGTATCATGGAGTACTTTTTTTAGTCTTTTCTTTTAAGTCACTTTGAATTTAATTGGTTTCCTTTACGTTTTGGAGAATACAAAAACGCATCTTTTAACACACTTTTAATTAAAAAATTACAAAACTTGATGGATTTCATTTCTTATTTAATGAACTTTTTCATAATTTTAAAGATTTTGTAGTTTTTAATAAATTTTAACTAATAAAAATATGTTAGACACAATATCTTATGAGTTGATTTTTGTTTGCGAATCAAAGTTTTATTCAAAATATTAAAAAATCTTGTTAATTAGAGTTTTAATGACACTTATTAAGAAGTTAAAAAAAATATTTTTTATTAAAAATTATATGAAAATACATTTAATAATAATAAGAGAACATATTTTTATACATTCTAATAAAAAAAATCTCTTTTATTTCTTTAACCAATGTCTTCCGAACACTAATTAACATTTACAAATATTAAACCATAGTTCTTGACTTGTAAACATGTTATTCAACTTAAAGTTAAACTTTTGCTTACTATCAACCCAAACTAAAAGTACACGCAATTCAAGTCCAAGAGAAGTGAACAATTGTGGATAATATCTTGTGAGATAGTGATTATCAATTTTTACAACTTTTGAGTAGAGTATTCAAACTTGCTGAATAAAATATAACTTGGAGTTAGTTATCAAATTTATAATTTTTATTTAAAATATTTTTATAGATACAGACAAAGAATGTTGAACCACATAAATCTGTGTTATTTTTTATATTTTAGATGATATTTCCGTGTGGTGGCATCTACTATCTTTTCTGTGTAGCGTTTTCTTGCCCAAGAAAAGAACAGTAAAAAATGAAAGAAATGCCTAAAGCAATCAAATGACCAATTCTCAATATTATTTACTCAGCTAACAACCCAAATATTTGTATTGAAATCACTGTCAAGCTAGTACCATAGTCCTCTTAACTTGCAATTATAATACACGTACAATTGAGCTTCTGGGAGGTGAACATTGCCCCACTTCGACTTATAATGCGTGACAGCTAATAAAAAAAAATTGTGTCCACAAATACCTTTGGATATACATTCTATATGAGCGGATAAATACATTCAGCAACCCCTTTATGCAAATACAGGTTAAAATATACAATATTCTTTGCCAACCAAAAAATAAGCAATAAACCATACTCCCACATGGTTAACAATATCTTCCACATGGTTAACATGGTAAATCCAATGCTCTTAAAAAACTCTCTCTAGCTTTGAACTAAAATATGCCTCACTTTCCATATCCAACATATAGAGCAAAAACTCATTCCATGTGTCAACAGGCCCTGGCAAGCACCAGTGAACACAGTCATTCAATGTCACATTTTTGTCCTTTGAATGTCCATAGTTGTTGGGGTGTCCATCAGGCCTAAGCAACATAATTTGAGTTGTGTTCATCATCAAAAAGTCCAAACCCCTCT
Organism: Pachyrhizus erosus; assembly: GCA_026544285.1. Lineage (NCBI taxonomy): Eukaryota > Viridiplantae > Streptophyta > Magnoliopsida > Fabales > Fabaceae > Pachyrhizus > Pachyrhizus erosus. Next base: position 7,570 of record JAMLFT010001899.1, on the reverse strand, counting down.
TTGTGGCTTCCCTTTGTGCTTCTCTAAACTCCTCCACTTGAGACACATACATCTCTAGAATGTACTCATTGGCCCCATCTTCAAGCCTCATTTCTTGCTTGGTGAATGGCCTAGTCCTCACACACTTCCCTCCCTTGTTCCAATCCCCATTCTCAAAGTGTGCTGGAGAGAATGTCCTCAAAAATGTGACTCCTTTGTACCTTTCAAGATTATTGAGAGCTCTAAATGCAGTCCTGAATGCCTTCCTGTATCCATAGAGGTGAGTAACATCTGTCACATTCTCCATCCCACACTTGTTGCATCCAACAAGTTTACCCTCTTCGTAGAACAATAGAGGCCTAAAGAACCATTGCCCTGATGAGATTATGACAATGTCAAAGTTTTCAACCTGACTAGTCCATGCTTCATCTGCCTCATCTAGGTACAATTTCATGATGCTGTTGTAGGTATGACCTCTGGGGTCAGCATCACTGGATCTCACAAAATATGGAGACCATAGATTTCCAAGGGTGAAATTGTAATCATGATAGAAATACCGTTTGAAGTATACCACATCTGAAGAATATTTATGAGAAACATCCTCAGGTTCAGACACCTGAAAGAGTAAACCATATGAGCATGTTTAAGGATTGTTATATCCATGTGAGTAGGACTTTTTAACATAAGCAAGGTTTTAAATAACAGTCTATGACCACAATTTCAACTGTAACATCAAGGATTTTGAGGTATGGTCACATTAGTCTACAATTTCTCACAATATTCAGAATTCTGCAACTACAACCACAATTTAAAACCTTGAATACAAGTATGCAAAACAGCTCATTAACAAAATTTTCTATCATAAATACAACTAGTGAATGATTTATCAAGAATTGAGACAGTGGGGTAGATTGTGTGGTACAATGCAAGGATGGAACTATATGATAAAATCTTATCTTCTTTTCTTTTCCAAAAGCCAGAAAAGAAAAAAAAAAAAGGAATGAGTTGATTACTTACATGACTTAGGAGGCACAACAAAGACTGCATCTGGTTTCTCCCTACTGAGTCTCCAACAAATGCCATTTTCTTTCCTCTCATAAGATTTAAGAATTGAGTTGCATTGAAGAGTGGAAGCTCACATTCATCTGGTTTCCACCTCCAATGCAGGTACTCTCTATCAGGCCTTCCAAACTTCAAGCAGTTTTGTTGGTCTATTATCCAATGGCATGTTTCATTGTTGTAGTAAGGTGCTCCAGGAGTATGCATCCATCTTCCAGAAAAGATGTTACATTGTTTTATTTCTGTGTTGTTCAAACTGCCGACACTTACAGAAGATGATATCTCAGAAGTTGATTCACGTGAGTTTCCCATGAGAGAAAGAGGGAGCATGATGAGAAGAAGAGTGAAGGGTACCAGGAAAATACTTTTGGCGGTGGTTCTTGTTGTGTACTTCCCATTGAGAACCTCATTGGCCCGAAACTTCATTGTCATTGCTGAGCTATATTCTGAATCAAAAGCTTTGCTGAATGACTCATATAAATATGATCTTTATTCTAATGTATGGTTAGGATAAACCTTTCAAGTTTCAATTCAGTTTTAAACTAAACTCTCTCAAGTTTTCCCTTATTATAGCTAAATTAACTTCATTAATTCATGACATGTCCAAGTCTTGTTAAAGTGTCATTATTCATTAATGATAGTTTGACGTGTACATAGATAGTGGGAAGAAAACAAACACAAGAAAAATAAAAAGTCCTATTTCCGCTTTTTTCTTTCTATGTTCACCTTCAATGCTTTAGTGGTACAATGGGGTAATTGCTTCTTTTCTAAACGAGCGGTCATAGAACACTCTGGCTTCTGTTCAGCTTCTAGATTTGCATAAACAATGGATGCTTAAGCACATCTTTTAATATGTACGCTCAAGGACAAAGAACCTTTGAGGATGCTAGCCAATTCATAAACAACCAACTCTGACTAATAAAACATGTCAAAAACTTCAAGATGAAAAATTAAAATAAAATTAAGTTAGAAACAACCAAAGGGAATCCGAGAATATAGGTCCCTTTTGCACTCATTGTTTAATAACATTTGTCAGTTCCTTCGTGGAAGTGAGAGAACCAAAGATAAAATGAAGAAGCTAAAACTGGTAAGAAAGATTTACTATTATTTTAATTATTTCGTTTTCATGTAAGTAAGCTTGTATGGATGAGGTAAGCTGGTAGATCTACAGCTGTATTTTCATGCTGGTTGGTGAACCAGACTCCTTCAGAGCATGATTAGTAAAGTTTACTCTATGCATTTTTGGTATACGTTGTTGATCAAAGAAAAAGCAATTTGGTTTCATCCCAACACAAATGAAAAGAAAGGAAAGATGAAATGGTTTCAGGATTGAAGGAAAGAAGCAAAAATCAGTACTGAAATATCAGTTGTGTCTCAATTGTTCCTTTTTAATTTTCAGTACTCCACCTAACACAGTTGTTGTCTAATTTTGATGAGTTTATATTATAGAATATTATTATATATACTATTGGCTCTGGCACCTTGTATTACATATTATTTATCCAATGATTGATGCTACATCCAAAACTAATTATTATTATTATGTAACATTGAGAGCCTATATAAAAGATATATCCTAATAATCACTTTGAACATGGTTATAACATGCCCCTCTAGGAAAAGATGGTCTTTGAGTATTTTTCCTTTAAAAACCAGTGACATGAAGGAATAATTTGTGTTCCTTAGTATCTTCATAGTTGTGACTCTATCATTGTTCACAGAGCAAAGGCACATGAAACCTAATATTTGTAGAGTTTGGAACAAAGTGGTGGTTCAAGAGACAGAAATATTGCCGACAGATTGTTGAGTATTCAACAGGTGTTTTGGTCCTATATTTTCGGCACAAAAATGAACGAAATTACCAAAATAGATAGCATCATGACCTGTGTGGTCCAATTCTTTTTAATTTATTTTAGAAAATATAACCAAAATGGTGGGTTCCCCAGAATGTTACATGAAGTTGGCATATTTTGGAAGGCAGTGGTGGGTTAGAGAATAAAATAAAATTGGCTGAGTGAAACACATAAAAGCCAACAAAGCAATGACTTTTAGCAAATCCTCATCTTTTAAAGTAATTGCTTCATTATAAAATCCAAAATGCCCAATCTGTTAGTTCAATTTTAATTTCATAATATCTGCTATGTATCTATTCTTGATATATTAGATGGCCCTCCTTAATTATTGAAGTACCTTTAAGCCATCATGTGTAATAAAAAAATTAGCCATTTAATGATAATAATGATGATATAGATATGCTTAAAAGTTTAAGTTATATTTAATGTTAATGTAAGGATGCAATGATAAAATTGTATCTGGGTGACTAATTAGTCACGAGTTTAAATTTTAAAAGTATCTTTACATATGTAAAAATAAGAGAGTCTTTGACACTAGAATATGTTAATTTTTTTTAATATATTGTTAATATAAACATTTTTATACTAAAAATTAATTAAAATTATAATAGATATAATTTGTATAATTATTATAAAAGATAATAAATTTATGATATATGATAATTTATAATTTGATGATAATATAAAATGTCTTTACATTTTAAGTATACGTATTATTTTTTTATTCTAAATAATGTGATTTAATAATATAAATGAAAATATTGACTTAGAAATCTTCTAGTGAACTCTTGATCTAAATGCCGTAAGATTTACCTTAATAAATTCTATTTAGTAACTTTCTAACTGAACATTATTAGATTATTTTTATCAAAAATAATTTCTTTGTTTAAATCATTTTCATGACTGTTTAGATAAAGTTACGTATTGGAGCATCTCTCAATTCTATATGACAATCATTTCTAGGAATGCCATTTGAACTAACTTTTCTATTGGTGGGGCTCTTGTAGGGTTCCATCATTCATGACAACCCGAAACAATGTTCAAAGCTTGGTCGTTAAGATATAGGTTTCTATATAATTATTTGATGATAACTAATCAAGCAAAAGATTGAACTTTAGCCACAAATAATTGAATTCAATAATAATAATAATAACAAAAATTATGCAAAAATAATTGGAAACAACACAGTCATTCATGACTACCTGGTAACAGTAATTTTCTCTCCCATTTGGCCATTCATAGTTTTTATCTAAATCATCCATGTGACAGTAAATATAGGTTCAATTCCTTTACTCCAAAGAATGGTGTATGACAGAAACCACTCACTTTTCAATAAGTATTTATAATACATTTTGATTTATATATATATATATATATAAAGAATAGTACGAGTCATAAGAATAATATGGCACATGTGATCCTGCATAGGTCAACGCATGTTTCATAAAAATCGTCAATTTGTTTCTTTTTGTTAAAAAAAAAATCTCAACATGAACTTGATAATCCCGTTGTGAGGAGCACAAAATGTACGGTTTAAATTTTTAAGAAGGACAAATTAAATTCATTTTAATTATTAGAACACTAAATTGATACTAACTAAGACAAAAATTATCACAACTTAAATCCGTGTAAACTTAAAAAAGAAGGGTTGGTTTACTCTCAAGTCAAAACTTGGCCATGTATGCAAAGCTAATGGAGAGTTTTTGGAGACATTGCTCATGAGTTTTTGAACTTGTTCTAAAAAGTGTCAATTAAATCCTCCAACAATCATTGGGTTCATGAATACTTTTGATATGAGTCACCACTTGGTGGTAATTTCTCTTGAAATGATTGTGGTTCATCTATGAATCTCACAAGACTCCCAATAACTCTTCCATAGCTAGCCCTTGGCTTCACTTGGCAGTGAAGTCATTCAAATTCTAGACTAAATTTTTTCAATTTTCACATTTCACGTTATGTTATGTTTGTTCAACACGTGTGACATGTCATTTGATTCAATTTTATAACACGCCACCACATATGGTCGAGGCTTTTTTACCCCACAAGTTACTAAAAGATTATTCTAAACGCTTTAATAAAAAAAAAAAAAAAAGAGTACACGATAATATTAATTATAGGATAAAAGTAGATTTGAATACATTGCATTTTGAATCCGTTAATACATTGTTACCACATACGATTAGCTAAGAGTACCTTTCCTTGATACGATGCACCACCTTTCTTTGACTCACAAATACACTGAAAATGTTGATCCAAATACCCATCATGGGTTAAAGTGTACTATGCTAGTTAAGTTCATAAAATGAAAGATGATGATGCAAAAGAATAATCCTTTTACTATTTTTTTCTTTGGTAAGATGAACTTGGGTGTGACTAATGATTAAACAAACTAATCACAAGAGTATCAATGAGCTAATGGGCCCACATTACATCAATCATAATTTCTATCAAACTGTATTTTTTTTTTATCAGGTACAAACTGTATTTTATGTTATGGACTCCATTTTTGTCTTTATCATATTTTTCTTTCCTTCCCTGCTAACTCTACAGATACTACTGAATTGTGGATATTAAAAGTATAAAAATAACATCTATTTTCTTTTTTATTGTATAACTGATGAGTGAAATAATATATATATAATATTTTTAGATAAATATATTAAAAATATTTCTTTCAACCATAATTGCCTCACTTTGTACCTCAGTTGCCTTGGGTTTCAACTAACTGCTTGGAATCTTTTTATTTTAGTGGATATTTATCTACAGCGTTCATACTTTATTACAAATATACAATAAATAATACATGATGGGTATAATTTAATAGTATTGTTTTTATCCTATTAGTTTATTCCTTATATTTCCATATATGTCAAAGGCTAAATTATAAATTTAATGTCTGGTACTTATTTTTTAATTTAATCTCTACATCAAATAAAAATATATATTTTGGTTTTTTTATGAAAATTGTTTACAAATTAGTCCACATTATTTATTAATTAAAGTTGTAACAATATTATAATTTTTTTATATAAGAATTAAAATAAAATATATATTAAATATAAGGAACAAAATGTAAAAAAAAAATTATGTTGAGATTAAAATAAAATATAATAACCAATCAATCATTTATATGAACAATATTGAATTCAGTCATGTTAATCAAAATTGATGAATATTTTGTATCAATAATATAATAATAAAAAATGAAATGTAATAATTTATAGTTTTTATATAAGACCTAAAATGTAGAACGTTTTTATATTAAACTAAAATGAAAAATATATAATATCAAATATAGAAACCAAATTTTTAATTTAACCTTTGTTAAAAAGAGAAAAGGAAGCTGAGTGAGCATAACTAACAGTGCTTGAATAAGTAAAGTTAATGTTACATCAACCTTTTTATCCCCATGGAATCAATTTGCCACCCACATTGTTTACAAAATTTGATTTGGATTAGTTTATTTTGGTCAATTGGGCAAAGAAATCCTGTCAATTAAATGGTCACTTAATTAATTAGTCATTTAATGAAGGGTAAAGCTGAACCTGTGTGGGGGAAGGAAAAAAGAATGAGGATAAAGGTATAAGTGATTTATGGATAAGAAAAATGACATTGGAACTGGAAAGTGCTAGTTGTCATGCATGAGAACTTCAGAAATGGACAAGCCAACAAAGATGAAATGCCTAAACTCCACATATGCAATGGTGGGGTCTATATAGAGTGTGTTAGCCCAATCCATGGCTTCATTGATAGAACAGTACTTGGCACAAATGTTTCCACGTGGATTTGATTTTGAAGCCGTTAGTTGAGAGTTATAATTTGCAATTGATGTTTCACAAACAAGTTTCTTGTAGGAGTTGCTCATTTGAAATTTTGTTTTTTGCTCTTTTAATATTTTCACATTTGACCCTTGTGCTTTGGCTGGTGATTTATATAGTAAAATATTATAGGAAGATTAGGGGTCATATTGTAAGGTTGAAGTATGTTATCGGTATGAATGAAAACTTATCATTATAAATCAACATAAAGAAGCAAAGACACTAATGATACTCATGAAGAAAAAATACAGAGAAATATAAATACTTTAGAGGGAAAAGACTGTAAATTTTGTTATTTAATTATAAAGTATTATATGTAATTTTATTAATTTTAAGTCTTCATTATACTTTTAGTTGTTTGTGTAATTTTGGTCCTTAACATTCTAATTGGACAAATTAAATTTTTTAACCATCATTAATGTTACAACAAGATCCTTTTGTCAAGAGTATTTATATATTTAACAAAGTTTGTTGCTGTGACACCAAAGTAATGAATGATACCTTGATGATTTGATGAGATGAAGTAATAAGTTAAAATAAAAAAAAATTTAAGATGAAAATTAAATTTATTATCCTCTACTTATTTATAAATGACTCAATTGCTAAACAAACTTTATTGTTAATAATATATATGAATCTTATAATATTTATAATATATATAAATTTTAAAAACTTAAAATTACATATAAAATTTTATCTATTAAATAATATATATACTTTATACTTATTATTAATGTATAAAATAGTATAACTTATACTTTTTAATAATATATATACTATTAATAAATAAAAAACTAGTTTGTTCATTAGTGTGTATAAAAAAATCATAAATAATTATGTAAAGATGTCAATATAAAATGA